>VOQJ01004802.1:37381-53012 GCA_015052665.1 Apistogramma diplotaenia
CGCTCCCTCAAAAAAACGAGTTATGCTTGTTGCCCACTTTTTTTTTTGGGGGGGGGGGGGGCATACAGAGATGCAAACACTTTCACCGAGCGCTGCAAAGTTCAGCTTTTGTTAACAGTGGAGTTACAGCTCATTCGTTAGTAAGCGCTCACTGAAACTCTTACATCGGAGACGCAGAAAAGACCGCGTGAATGCCTGCAAAACTCAACAGGTGTCACACCTCGGAAGGTTCAAAGGTCACGCTGCTTGGAGTTAACGCTAAAATTGGCACAAAGACAACCTTCATGACTACGCTGACTCCCCCTGGAGCTGAGGAGGATTTGGATGAGTTTCCACCTCCAAGCAAATCATCGGCTCCGAGGAAGGTGATGTATGGAATTATCCTCCAGTTCTCTTCAGGAGTCTGCAGAGGTGCTGTATGGAAAGCTGCTAAGATGTCCCGCTTTTTATGGACCAAGAGGACAGAGAATGCAGGAACAAGCTGTGGCCTCTGGTTGAGAAGCCCAGAAAAGCACATTTTGTTGGAGGTCATGTCTCTATTAATGGACGTGATGTTAGTCTCTGTTCCTGAGGACTTTGGTGACAGCTGCAGCTTAGCACTGTTTGATTTTACTTTTTCTGCTCTCATCTTTAAGCACTTGATAACCAAGAACCTCACTGATGCGGCTCTGTACGGCAATGACCATAATAAGCGGTGTTCTGTTGACTCTGTTGGCTTCTCATGTTAATAATGCAGCTCTCAGTTCCTGCTATAAGTGATACACATCTTTACTGAGCAGATAGTTCTTGTTATACAGTTCATTTTCTACTTTCCTACTAACTCTGTCGACCAGTCCCACATAGACTTTTGGCTAATATCCAGTTCCACTGAGAAAAATAATGTCACAGTCAATATCCTGACCACACCCTTAACTGACCACAGGGCGATACGTATCAGTATACAACTGTGTGCATCTCGTTTTTCGAGATTTTCACACTGGAAGTGAAACAACTCCCTGCTCAAGTATAAGCCAGATAAAAAAACAGATTAATACATTTGCTAACCAGTTTTGGGACAATGCCAAGAAGGAGACGTCCTGTGACGCTAAATGGGAGCTCTTTCAGTTTGAAGGTGATAGATTCTTGAGAAGGAATGGAAGTTTGGTCAAATCCAGAAAAGCTGAGGATCCATCCAGCCAATCCCAGCCGATTAGGGCGAGAGGCAGGTACACCCTGTACAGGTCACCAGCCTGTCGCAGGGTCAACACAGAGAGACAGACAACCATTCACACATATGGGCAAGTAAGAGTGACCAATTAACCTAACCCCAGTATGTGCCTGTCTCTGGGAGGAAACCCAAGCATGAAAACACGCACACAGAGTCCCGGGCCGAGGTGGAATCAAACCCAGACCTTCCAGATGTCACTATCTGTGAGGCAGCCATGCTAACCACCACCACCGTGCTGAGGAAGACGAGATAATTGCTAAAATTGCTTTGTTGTATCAAAAGTCTCCTGAGGACATTTCACAGGAGAGACTGAACTTACTAGACCGTCAGACCTGATGAGACAGAGGCAAGGCTCAAAAAATGACTGCATCCACCAGTTAAACATTAATGTTGTCATTTATGGAAATGCCAAACTAATTTCTGCTGTAACTATGGAAATCTTTGTAGTTCTAAATATGATGAAGCACAACTCTATATTAACTGAAGTGATAAAGCTCACTGTGATGCCCCTTTCGCCCTGAAGGAGGCTCTTGATTCTATTGACTCTCTTGAGCACTATAAATCTCCTGGCTCAGACGGCTTAACTTCAGAATTTTACAAGTGCTTCTCAAAGCGTTAGCTCCATTTCTGCTACAGGTTTTCATAGAAAGTATCGAAAACAACATGCTCCCCTTAAGCCTCACTCAAGGCAGGATAACACTGATTCCTAAGTCGGACAAGGGTGTGCTTTTTATTGATAACTGGAGGCCTATCTGTTCCTTCAATAACAATTACAAGATTGTTGCCATAATTCTCGTGACACGATTATTGATGAAAGACAACCAGGCCTCATGAGGAATCGTCACAGTTCAAATAACATCAGACTTGATCACGCTGAACTGAAAGCCGCTTCATTCTCTTCCTGGACTTTCATACAGTACAATATCAATTCATATTTTCCTTCTCTAGAAAAATTCAGCTTTGGTAATTACTTCTGTAAGGCTGTTCAAACCCTGTATGCTAACAGCAATAGCTCCATCAAACCAAAACATGGCCCCCAGGATTCAACCTGAGATATCAAGGATGTCCACTTTGAGCCTTATGATCACCAAGAATCAAAAGTTATGATCCTCCTTAAATTTTACTCCAATTATTCAGGAACTGAATCAGTGGCTACACCGAGGTCTCTCTCTGTGGAGTGTTGTTTACTAAAGCAGGAAGTTCTGGACTGTGCCACCATTTCACCACAGTAAAATCAGTAAATCGGATGCTTTTCAAGCTCATTTGGAGGCTTCATACACATTAGTGTTGTAATGAATGGCTACAAGTCTGGATTTTACCGCTATGGACATTTAGAAATGTAAAAAAACCCCTACATGCATTTGAAACTTCATCCCCACCACATTTTCCTGTTTTGGTGGCCTGCACTTCATTCTAAGGTGCAACTATAACGTAGATAAACTCCCTGCCAAACCCTCTGTACTCCACAAACAGGTGGGACTCTGCTTTATGAGCATAACTTCTCACCACACCGACATATTATTTGGAATAATAGAGACGTTATTTCCAAAAACAAATCGCTTGTCCTTGAATCCTGGTTTCAGAATGAGACCTGGATGGTGACTTGATTATTTAATGAGGAGGGATCATTGCTCTGTTATACTGAATTTCTATCCAGACATGGCGTTCACATGACTCCTGAGGAATTCTGTTGTTATTGATGCCATTCCTTCAGGCATCTTCATGCTATTAAGGAAGCGACGTACACCTTTAACTGGACAGTCTCTGTGAAACCGACGGCCCAGAAGGAAAACCTGCTTCTCATCACATCCCAGAAGAATAAGAATAAAGAAATATGTGCTTTGTTCACAAAGACATCATCACTGTCCCTTAAATTATTGCATATTGGAGTCGCTTCACCGATAACACTGATTGGAAGAATGTTTAGATGCCCCTCATAAATGTTTAATTACAAAGTTATGGAGGTCTCAAATAATATTATGCACAAATGTTCGCCTGCCAACGGTTATATGCAAAAGTTCAAAAAAAGACAATACAAATTGTTCTTTCTGTAATTCCCACCTGGAAACATGGTTCATCTATTCTGAACACTTTTGGAGAGAGCAGACGTCTCAGTGATCATCGCTTCAAAGCTTCCGAGTTACGCTGGGAAAATGTTGTTTTTGGTTTCCATAATTATGCTGAAGGTAAGTCTTACTACTTAATAAACCTGATTTAGCTTTTGGCAAAATTCTTCATTCATTAAAGTAAATTTAGTAACAGAACTGTTGTTTTGTAGTATTCAGGAAGGATATGGAGCATTAATTTAAATTAATTACAGATTCAGCAAACGAAACAGCTTCAAAACTTTGAATTTATGTTCCACTTGGCTCAGTCTTTGCTTGTCTGTATACTTGTATTTCTGAAACTCAATAAATTCTTAAGAAAAACAAAAAACAAGCAAACAGAAAACACCCAGAGAGTTAATTGCAGTTAGTTTTTCAATCAACAGCATCTTTTGAACTAATTGGTTGTTGCTCCAGTTGCGTCAGCGTACTTTGTTACTATGAATGTGCCAAAGGTAACACATTTTGACCGGTATAAAAATGTATTCTGGCACCAAGAAGGTGATCCCCAAAAGCCAAAAACCTGGCATATGTCAGTGTGGTGTGCAAAAAATAAATAAATAAATAATAAACTGAGGAAACTGGACAAGTGGAGGACAGAAGAAGAAGTGGCAGGCGTGAAAAACAATCCACAGCAGATGAGAATGCGAGACCCTTCAGGTGATCACAGAGGGCTCATCAAAAATGCTTGATGATGTCTGGCTGTCAAAAAGCCATTTTTAAGGGTCGGAAATGGAGAAAAGGATGAGATCTAACAAATTACACAAGTGGAAATCAGTGACCAATGGTCTTACAGTGTCTGCAGCCACCTGGCTCTGCCATGGCTCTTCAGCAACGATCCCAAACACAATGACAATGCAATAAAGCCTGGATATACAAACACACAATGGAACACTGTCAGACATGGACTGGCCTCCCCGGAGCTGGGACCAACACTACTGAAGCAGTGTGGGATCATCCCGACAGAGACCGGAACAAAAGGCAGAAACATCCAAAGAAACCTGATCAATGCACCAAATGATGGGAATTTAAAAACACAATGATTCTAAGGTGGATTGTATGTCATAGTTGACAGAGATGTGTCATAATTATTATGAGCTCAGGTCTAAATGTTACATATTTGCGATGTATTTCCTCAAAAGTATATTTTCCGAGATATCGGGAGTGAAAAAATTGCTCTAAAGGAAAGGCAGGTGGTGATTTTTTTCTTTTGTTCTTAACAAATTCAGTTTTCGAGCTCTGCGACTCAGGAAGTGTTTACTGCCTGTGAGCTAATATTTTGCACAGACTCAAGATGTTTTGGTGGCTAATGAGAACACAGCGTTTCACAAAAGCCACAGTGCCCCGTTGGTCCCCTCTTATCATCAGACTCATCAGGGTGTATTCACTAACTTGGCAGAGTCCCTGATTGCATGGTTAAAAATTCAAATGGTAGATGTATCGGGTTTGATATGAATATTATGTGGTTTGCCCATGGGGACAATTCCATTTATAAGATCTGCCCCCTTTCTTTGTTTGAACCTCTTTGGATTTGTCACTTTGCATTAGCCTTAAGAAGTAAAGCTTTTAAATGCTCCCAATAATGGAAAGCATGCTTCGGCGGTGACACCGCTATGATCTGTATCAAAGCCATCTGGAAAATAAAACTTCCCCGATTGCCTCTAAAAGTGTGTTTTGTGCTCTTTAAATACTGTTTCTAGAGTTTCAGCATTACATCCTGTGTTAAGGGCGCAAGCTAGCAATCAGTCCATGCAAAAGCGCTCCTTAGGATTGCAAATGCTTTGAGGATGACGATGCGTTAAATTTAGATTGCAGTGCACTAATCCCTTGTTTACCATTGCGGTTGTGTGCACCCCCCAGATGCGTTCCCATTTCTGCATCTGTATACAAAAACAGATCTTAACAACGCAGTGCTTTAGAGTACATTCTCATGGGCAGTGGTCCTGCATTTGAGCGTGCCTGTTTTTTATTAAACACCACCTTGATGGAATGTCATTTGTGCACTAAATGCTGTGATTCAGCTCCCAGCGTGTGCTGCCCACATGCATTTGTCAGGGCGAGCCACTTGTTCAACACACCAAAGTGATTAATTGTGTGGCTCTGTGCAGATTTACACTGATAGCCCCTGCTGTCAAAGAATGTGCGCGCGGACGGGCTCGACAACATCCACAGTGGCCTGGAATGGTTAAACAAATGGCCGTGAGGCAGAGCGTGCACACTCTGCTCCGGTGGGAGTTTGTAGGTGCTTATTCTACACACTGAACTTCTTTGTTCTCCCACCGACCTTCATTCAGACACTTTTATTTGACAACAAGGTGCGCCCTGCAACAGCCGATTGGAGCTGATGTCCCTATGCAGCTGCCAGGGGTGGTGATTATGACTGTCATAAAACAGCCTTGGCTCCATCTCCCTGGTGTATAAGGGGGTAAAAACAATAGCTGGCACATGTGCCTGACCAACAAAAAAACAAGGAAGACCAAGGGAATGGCAAAAACTCCCCCTATGTTATTTAAAACTGTTAAGAGCTAGCAGGTATTTCTCATGACTATCTGCTTTCCCCTGGGTATCGGATATCTTCAGGCAGAGTCTCGAAATGATCCAGAAAGGTAGGTGGAATGCAGAGACTGCACATGGAAGCATTTTAGACGACTGCAGAGCAGGCGTCCGCTAGAGAGATGTAAGATGAAACATTGCTCAATGTCCTCTTCAATGTATCTCTTGGAAAGAGTGTTAACACATGTTTGGTTACTGGGCTATCTAGCTATCTAAGATGTGTGTGTGTGCGTGCATGCGTGTGAGTCTCTTGGGTTGCAGAATAGTAACTGCCGTGTCACAGCAGGGGCTGTGCAGAAATACGCCCCTGGGACTTCAGCTCTGGCTCGGGTCCAGCACTACTGATACATTAACAAGAAGAACTTGTTCTTATCAATGGGGAGCTTTATTCCTGCTGTACACATACACACACACGCTCCCCTGATCAACAGACACACAAATACAAAAATCAAACATTCCAATAACGATACACACACACGACAAATACACACAGTTGACCAATAAACTCACAGACAAACAGGCAGAAGAGCACATAAACCAATCTCAGACCAATAAACACACACACACACAAATGGACAGAGAGACACACAAAAACACACGGTCTGCCGGTACAGAAGCAGTGTCGACATCAGGAATGCCCTTCATCACAGCACCTCAGACACACACACACACACACCACACACACACACTGCCTGCTTGTTGCTATTCCCAGTAAGGGGAAACTGAATCTGTCAACTAGGAAAAATATGCTAAAAGGACAGAACGGGAAAGAAAGGAAGAGATTCATATCGATGTGCACCAGCGGTGGTGTAGTGTTTTGGTCAGTGGATATACTGTGTTGCATTATATAAATACTAGGGGAGAGGGGACTATACTAGAATTTGCATTTGATCTGATAGCCACAAATACCAGGGCCAGAGTGTGGCTGCTGCACCGCATGCTTGGTGGAAACAGTATCAAGGTTGATCCATTTTCTGCTCTTTAGCCTAATGATGGTGTCAATATTAAAACAAGACTTGAGTCATATTGATACTTTCAGTATTGATTCATCCACCCCTGCGTTTCAGACTATCACATGGAGAGGAAAATTATTTGGTTCTTAAGAAACACTGATTTCTTATCACCTCCTGGGACAAACAGCACTAGATGGCATTGATGGGACAAATAATAAACCCTGTGAGGCCAAAGTGGGTCATCCGTGACCTCATGAGTTAAATAGTTTAGCTGGTGTTAAGCCCAGAAACCAGAACCATTAAAAAAATTAAAAATAAAACATTCTTTTAGCATAGCGTTAAGGTTAGGCTGACCACTCTTGATAACTTAAGACTCCTGTGCTTAAAAAATGTCACTTTTAAATGGCAAAAACATCCATCTTTTCAATCCAGTTCAGGTTTATTTATATAGAGCCAAGTCACAGCAGTTGCCTCGAGGGGCTTCTGAGCCAGGAGTTCAGGTTTGTGATTAGTGTGACTGCATTTGCTGCCTACTTTAGTTTGAATCCCTCACACGACAGGTTTTTAAAATTCAAATGTTTTATTAATTATCACAAAAAAAAGATTCAATTCGATTAAAAAATAAAGATCATGACAAGAGCCATTCTTCCTACTGGCACACAGACTGTTAGTCGCTGGTTTAATGTGAGGTGTGAGATCACATACTGTGACACAGGCCCTGTCCACACGTGTACGGGTATTTTGATAAAAAATAGTTTTTCCTTTGTGTTTTGGCCTTTCGCTCACGCGTAAAGGCCGTTTTAGATCACTGAAAACTGAGCTTTTGAGAAACTCCTTCCAGGGTCGAGCTTTTCAGAAACTGTAGGCGTTTGATTAGCCAGCGTTTCTATATGATCAGGATTAAATCATCTGTTGCTTTGGCATGTGTTTTTTTCTTTTTTTGTGAGTTTTCAATAATGAATAATAAAGCCCCTCCAAAGATCCTTGTTTTTTAAATGTACACAGTCGCAGTCTGACTGGTTGGAGGTCTGTCCAGCTGTGTCCGTGGGCACGAAGGTCCTTGCTGGTTGATAATGCCCTCGCTTGTCTGCCGTTGCCGTGAGTAAGAGGACTAAAAGCTGAGAGAGTGCTGATTTCTGTCACCTGCTGCTGCCACCGACTTTCAGGTGAAAAAGTGAAAAGTCCCCTGTCCTGCTAATGTCTCCACATGGTCTAGCTCAATGACAAGGCTTTTTCTCACAATTTAATTATAAGCACTGTTTACTCTGTCTCTCGCTTTTTTTTCTCCTCTCTGCTGACCTCTTATACGTCCTCCCTCTCTGCAATCAGTCCCCTTTAATAACACCAATAAAAAGCCTTGGGTTTTTTTTTCTCAAAGCCGCCCACGTACAGCACAAACACATGTACAGTATGTGTAAAATAAAGCTAGCTCTCTCAAGCACCAAGGCCAAGTGCTGCATTACTCACACTCCGTTACTTAATGAAGAGTACAGGTGTCTGTGGAGGGAAGGTGTTAAAGCCCCCAACCTTCCCCGCCCGGCTGCACTGTTACTGCTGGGAAAGTATAAAAGCTAAGCTGTGCGTTTGCCGCTGTCAGAAGCCGTTTTCGTCTGCTCTGCCTCGCACCCCGGATGTCACGTTTCTGTTGTTTTTCAGGAAGCCATTAGAAACAGCTTGCAGAGCTCAAAGCATACGCCTGCCTTCACTAACACATGCCATCATTTTTTTTTTTTTTTAAAAACACACATGTATTGTACTTTTCCTTTCTTTATGCGACTTAATCCCACAGCTCATTATCGTGTTTAATGAGGCCGGTTTTCGGAGCACTTTACGATACATAGTTTCAGTACTTCTGGTGAAGACGTGAAAAAAGAAAAAGTGTGAAGCAGTCACACACAATTCCTGCCTAGCCAGCTTCCACTTATTTTGTTGCAGCGTGGAACTGGGTTTGATATGAAAGCGCAGCAGTTGCAGTGCTATGAAGCCACATCAGGACACAGTACATGTGATACTGTAAACGACAGATTAAATTAGACATTCATTGCCTGAATGGTTTTTTGAACAGGAGCCTGGTTTCTGGGAGATACAACAAACTACAAAAGATCTTTAAGTGTAGTAAATGTAACAATATGCATCTGTTTTACTACTCAGACATAATGTCTGGATCCCTGACAGTCGAGATATTTGCTCTCCAAATGTCCACATATATCCTTCTGCGACAGTTAATTAAATGAACTGATTACATACACACTTGCTTCCATCTCTGGCAAGGCTGCTGCTCTTTCTTCAATCATGAAAGAATATAAAAATAAGTGGGAATCAGATGTTTAGTTGAATATTTACGTGCAACAATCATTACTTATTTTACCCGTCATGGGTAAAGTACATCATGACTACTGCCACGGCAGCAAAGATAGACTGCCTCATTATGTTGTGAGAATATAAATGCTGTCCTTTACGAAATTCTCTTCCAATTATTTAATTCAGGATGGGGGGCCTGAAGCCTTTCCCAGCTGCCATGGGGCAAGAGGACAGGTCGCCAGTGTCCCAGTCAGCCTCCAGGCAGACACGAGGAGGACGTGCAAAGACTTCCGTTCGAGCGCTACCATGTTGCCTCTGTATAACACGTTTGCAATGTAACTTTGTTTCCATAATATTTAGTCACATGGGATGATGCAACTTATGTTTACAACAAAATCAGTCTTGATATTACACTTAATAAAAAAAATGCTCCTTTGCTTGACCTCAGCTTCAAGGTTGCTGTGATCTCATAGAAGTTTATATTAAATGAATCTCTAAGAGTTCAGTAGGCAGACTGGTTAGGTTAGGTCAGCTTTATATGAGGGGCCAGTGGAGAGGCTATGATGTGACACTGTCATGGATTTATTGTGTCGTTTAGCCTTGTTAACATTAATCACTGACTGGTTTACTAAGATTAGCCACAAGAAGGCTTCATTTATTAATCAACTTCGTTAAAGTCAAGGTGTAAACAACTTCCACTGTTAGCATTCTTGCTAACATTTTTACATTTAGTTAATGTTAGCACCTGGAGCTTTTCAGTTGACTTGCTAATATGAAAATACTGGCCACCTTTAACTGAAACGCAAAGCTAGCTACTGATTAGAGTCGCTTAGGAATTATGATGATTTGAGAAAATTGACGTTTTTCTGTATCGTTAAAACATGCGCTAAGCTAACTAGCTGCTGTTTAGTAAATGCCAACAAACTGTAGGCTAGCATCTAGCCACAGCTTCCTTAGTCAGACCATCTCATCACATCCAGTTTCAAAACACCAAGATAGTGACGGAGAAAACGCTCATGTCAAGGCATCAAAAAGGGACAAATCAGTGGTTGGTGTTACAGTAGCTACTTGCATCATTTATAGCGTCTACAGTCCAGTGTTAAAAAAGAAGGTTGTTTTTGGAAACAGTTTGTATCTTGCATATAGCCTACAGCTCAGGACAGGTTTTGTTTCAATCTTTCAATCTACGTCCTCTGAGATTAAGTAGAATTTATTAATAGTGTTGGGAATATTTAAAGAATGAAGAAAAGCAACAAAGGTTGTGCCACACACCTTGGCTCAGATCTGCTCCACCCACTGGATAATTGTGAAAAATGTTGAGCAGTCTCACCTGAAAATGCATTTATGTGTGAGCTGTCTGCTCTGTGAATTCCCCTGGTCAGACAACAATGAAGGACACAGAATGACACATCTGCCATAGGGCTGTTTATAGGGCTTTTGCCCTCCAGAATTTTGTGAAGTTGCATTCGTGTGGTGGAGGACCAGCATAGTTAATTCAAGACATGCCCACAGCCCCAGTAAACGCCTAAAGCTTGAGCTCTGAGTGCCAAGTGGCAATACAAGTGCAAGTGAGGGGTTGCAAAGTGATGTTAGCAGCAGCGGTGTTAACATGGGGAACGTCTCCAGCCATTGCAAAGCTAGCTTATATGTGCTTCTGAAAAACTTCAGTCTGACAGTTTCCATGACAAATGCTGATTGACAGCACTGCTCTTGTAAGGTTCTGTTTGATTTTAACAGTAGATGATATTCAGATCCATTTTCACCCATGAAATGCAAATTTGTATTAACTAATACGAACACCAGCTTTGATGTGTGTGTGTGTTTTAGAGGCCTCGTGCTGTCTTGTGCTGTCTTCCTTCCCACTGTTGCCAAGTGCTGCTCACAGGGGATCATCTGATCACTGGGGTTCCCTCTCTTATGTTGTAGCACCTTTACAATATAATGAACCATGAGAACGTTGTTGGAATTTCGACTTCAGTTTTTGGCAGGCGGAGCGCTTTAGTTCTTTATGTGATGTTTATTTTTTTTTTAAAAAGCATTGAAACATTATTCCAAGAGTATGGGCAGAGTTTTGCCTGGGGATATATTTTGGCAGTATTATACAATTTCAGGGGAAAACAAACCAAAAATATACAGTTGACCTGGCATTTGTTTAAGTACATTTCCAACCGAGTTTTCGTCTGAAAAGCCATTTAAGCTTTTTATGAAGGTAACTTGTCATTCCTCTAATGCCTGCAGTGCTTATGGGACAAACTCCCCAAACTACACCCTCCTTTGAAACAGTTTAGTGCAGTGATCTCTGCAGCCGAGTCAATAAATAGGAGCATATAACTTTCTCTCCCTCCCTCGCTCTAACGCTCAGCTCCCAAAGCTCCCTCCTCTCTACACGATCCAATTTCAGCCCGACGGAGGTGATCCTTCCTCGGGGCTCGTTCAGATGGAGGCCGCTGGGCCGTTTACACAGAGGAGTGAGAATGAGGGATTTCTAATGACTGCACTCTGATAGTCTTCCAGTGGTGCCCAAGGCCTCTCGCCAAGGACCTTCCAACTTGACACAGCTACTCATCAACTAGTCGCATAACTCTCGAGTGCAGGCAGAGCGTGGGGGGGCCTCGGAGTCTAGGAGGCTGAGCCTCAACGAGAGCTGGAAGATGGGATCCATTCGGAGGCTTCTTTTGAAAAGTCACTCTCAAGTGTTTTGTTTGTTTTTGGGAAGGGTTCATTGTTTTAATGCTGCAAAATGTCCTAAGAGAAAGATTTAAAAGGAAAAAAAATCTTCCTTTTAATTTACCCCGGTTTTACTTTGTTAATGTAAATGTAATCCATGAATAATAAGGGCTGTGTCAGAAATATTAATGATTCCCTATGGAGTCATTAGCTTTGAAGCGGCGCTGTGGCTGTGAGTAACACTGAGGCTTGTTTTCCAGAGAGGTAAATGAAGCTAAAGGTCGGCAGCTTCGGTAACAAACTTTGGAAGGCTTCAGTTTTACAGATTTTTCTACAAATGCTCAGTCTGTAAAAACTTTTCATACACTTTGGCCCTGCAACAATACTGTGTGGCCATGGAAACATTTCCTTTAAAATGGAATCTGTGCCAGAGTATAATTGAACAATTTTCATGCTCACATTTTCTTCTTTTTCCATCCCAAAACCTTTGATTCTTTAAATTGCACAGCAGGTCAACAAAGAGCTTTTTTGTACTGCATTCAGTGTATTCTTTGTAAAGTTACTTTTTGTACTTTCATTTTGGCATGTTTTGGTCTAATAACTCGTCTCGAGGTATTCGGGCTGTGATGTTCCATTAATAACAGTATTTCATGCAAGTTTTATTTTTAGTAATTAATCTCCACATTCACATCGCTGTCTGCGACTTTATTTTGCATATATATAGAAACATCTTTTTCAATTAATAAAATTTATAATAAAATGTGTTTATCCTTATTTGCATTACCTCGTCCATTTACGTCGCCTAGCTGAGCTGCACCACCGTGTTCAGCTGCACTCCTGCATTTCAAACGCGTTCACTGTCTCCAGCTGATGCTCACCGCTCGAACCCAATTTACAGCTAGAAGCCGTGTTTATAAATCAGCTGACATCTTTGAGTTTATGCACTTGAGCTGGCATCAGTTTCATTTAGGATTCACACATCACACACCTCGAGCTCAGTTTACAACTCACGCTTTGATGTAATGTTCGACAAACTCCTTTCAGCACTTGCACATAAACATCTGGTTTTTTTTCATATTTTAAAGCTTTAAACTTTAACTTCAGTGCGTAAAAATTTCGGTGATGCATGTGAAGGATGTGAAGGATTTCGATCTCCAGCGCCCTCGCAGCAGGAGTCGAGGGACACCAGTTTTCCTTCGTAACCCATCCGTATAATTCTTCCCTTGTACTTATCAAAGTAAGTTATTTTTAGTTTTCCTTTACAGAAATTTTACTAAAAAATCAATTAAACATTATTTTCTTTGATATTATGTGATTAATAAAAATATTATTCGAGCTCAAAATTACAGAGAGTGAAACAAAGTCATTTACAATGTCACTGATCATCTGTCAGCAAACTGCTCGTCAGGTTGTTTTAGGAATAATAATGTAACGAGTTGTGTACTAGCATGTATTAAATGATTAAATATAAATACCAGTGATACCTCATTACAGTTTTGAGCTGTGATACCACTAATGTCATACTAACTGTGTGAGTGTGTGTGCGTGCGTGTGTGTGCGTGCGTGCGTGCGTGCGTGCGTGCGTGTGCGTGTGTGTGTAGGGTAAAAAAGGTTGTTGATTTATCAGTTAAATAAATGTATTTTTCCTTTGAAATGTTCCAAATTCTCTGCCACTTATTTCCTTATTTTAGGTGTTTTTTTGTACTAAAACATACAGTCGGTTGAAACACTTCACTCACTTCTAATTAGAACATGGACAATTTAAAAAGTAAATAAATAGCCATCACAAAAGTAATTTGATATAATATTTTTGCAGGGTAACAACTTAAGCTGTATGTACGAATGGATGAATTTTTTTAAACATTACAGTCAAAGTTCATTCATCTGTGTGTGTGATAAATAATTTTGAACAATGTTTTATATTTGAAATGTTTTTACAGTTCAATAATATAAACCTGCTTAAAATGAAGGAGATACATTGTAAACATTATGAAGTGTCACTGTTACAATGTACAAGATAAGTGATTCTTACAAAGTGCGTTTCTACTCTTACACTAAAAAGCTTTTACATTACAAACCACATTAGCCCATTCACACACATATTCTGCTTATTCGGGGCCTTTTTTTAATCTTACACACACATCTTTACATGCCAGTGAATAAATCTGGACGTTCATGTTGCCCAAGGACACACAGACTGGAGAAGCTGGGCATCAAACCACCGACCTTTCTGAAACCACTCTGCGTCTGGAGCCACAGCCGCACCAAAAAGAACGATTTTCGGGTGAAAATCTGCACTTTATTTAAGCAAATATCTTGAATCAGGGACACATCTGGCATTTATAACAAACTAAACAACTGGAAAGTTTAGCATAAGAGGGGGCGGGCTCATTGCGCCCGTGAATGACAGTGACCAATGAGGTATCCACGAGCACAGCCGGAGAAGGTGCAGCAATGCTGCCATGGAACTCATATCTGATGGTGCTGATGGGCCTGAAGCAGCTGAAAAATGAGAGAGATTAACACAGAGGTCAGCCCAACTGTTTGTTTCTTTTAACCTACATGAGTTGTGAACCTAGATACACTCCCGGGCTTATTCCTGTGACACACAACGGGGTCACGGTCTTCATCTTGTGTGCCTGAATAAGTGTTGGGTATTAGGGGGGAAGAAGGAGAGCACTTGACCCTCTGCTGTCTCTGGGTTTAGTCATATTTCCCCATCACAGTCGTGGGCCTGAGCTGAACTCCTTCCTTTGCAACATCAACGTGTCAGAGACAAAACATCACACCACAGGCACGCAGAAACACACACGCAGACACACGCGCAGACAGAATGTCACTGTGATGTGGGTTCATCACCTCGATCAAGAATGCTGCAGCTCATCCCTTCAGGAAGGCAGTGAGCACACACACACACACACACACACACACACACACACACACACACACACGGCTACATCTCAGTTTGTCATCTGGGCACACTAAGATGTACATGTCTCTACAGCATTCATCCTTTGACAGTGTGGCTCCACTGACATTTAACCAAAGCAAAACAAATTCCACTCATGAGTGCGTTTTCAGTACACATGGAAGAAAAAAACGAAGCGTAAAGCGATACCCAGAGTAATCTGAGTGTAAAGAAGTCCCCTGATAATAAATACAGGGAGGATGGAAGCAGCAGAACAATGCTTACTCTCGCCGGCTGCTGATATTTGTGCCTGCAAATGAGGCCATTTTGTTGCGAATAACGATGCGGCTTTCCACAGTTTACAGGCTAATTTGAAAAAGGACCATTGTGAAGTATGACCCACTAGGAACCGAGTGGTTTTATTCCTCATCAGAGCGTTGGTTTTAAAGAAATGGCTTCCCTAAACCGCTTGTTACTTTTACATGTCTGGGTCCATTTATATGAACAGTCCCTGTTGTGTCATTTTTCCAGTTGCTCCCTCTCCCTTATTGCTCTTTGCCCACCCCACCCCCCCCCTTTTTTTTTTTTACTCAACACCATATGCGAGACACGCTGCGTCTGTGTCTCAGGACGGAAAATTGATTATAAATAGATGATGTGAGGGATCCACGGTAATGATGGCGGAGAGTGTTCTGTCCCACGGCACGATGTCACCACAAGCTATCAGCTGCCACGGTGCTGCACTTTGATGCTGCCCAGCGCATATTCTTATGCTTTGACGCTGGTAAGTCTATCTGCCTCCAGAGAGCTCGCCTGGGGGTCAGCTAATGGGACCGCTGCCATCCTCCCTCTTTGCTTTGGAAAAGTAGACCCCCCCCCCCCCAAACCCCCCCCCCTTTTCCTCCCCCCCCTCTCGCGAAACTGGGTTTCCGAAAAC
>VOQJ01004805.1:2557-21073 GCA_015052665.1 Apistogramma diplotaenia
CCTGCAGGTTTTGGATGCAACCTTTAATCAAATGGCTGAAACACCTCCTCAGTATGCAGTTAAGTTCTCCAGAGTCCTGCTAATTGACTCAGGTGTGTTGAAGCAGGGTTGCATCCAAAACCTGCAGGACACCGGCCCTCGAGGACTGGGTTTGAGGACCTCTGCTGCACAGCATTGGTCATGGATCTCAGCCTGCAGCACATAAGGCGGCCACACTTTAAAGGTGCAGTGTGTAAAACATCACCACTAGATGTCAGTAGTTTTTTCATCCCAATTCAAGTACATAATCCTGACTATCGTGGCTGCGTGCATGAGAGTACAGCAGGCTGTCAGTCTGCTGTTTACCTCAGCTGTCATTATACTGGACATCCACGTCTATTTACTCTGGAGTCAGTGAAGCTCTCTTCTGTCTGATGACAGCTCTACTGAGGTGAGTTGTTGAGGATCTCCTGAACTTTTATCTCAGTAAGTGCTGCTGTTTTTGTTCTGCTGTCAGCTGGTATTAACCTTCGTTAGGGAAACTTTCTTTGAATTGGATCTAATGTCGGACAAATAAACTCTCATACAGTGTGAGAATGTAATCAAACTATTTATCAGAGGGAAAGTGTGATTTTTAGAACACTCGAGCCTACCATAGCGTTGTTGGAAACCTAAAATAGACACTAATAAATGTATAAGTTGCTTCCTGTACCTCTAAAAGTCTTTGTACTCATCTGAGGAACTGGAGAAATTCAGTCTTGTGGTCTTGTGGATGCCAAATTGATTTTAGACAGCATGATTTGGCATCCTTCCCTGTTTTATGGAGAATTGCCATTCACCGAAGTAGAACTAGAGCTCTTACAGTCACCTGCTCGTGGTCATTTCAAACCAGTCAGAGGGAAATTTTACTGCAAGCTCCAAACAATAAATGCTACGCTGTGACGCGAGAACTCAGCGGGAATCTCTGTGGTTCGAACATGGCAGAGCACCACTGACTACAAACACTTAGTGATCAGTTTTCTCTGCTAGCTTATTGTTAGACAGTTTCATAATGAATTTCTAGCATTTTTTCATTAACTTCAAAACTCTGAAGCACAGCAAAGATGATTTGGACAGTTTACAGGTGCTTATCGACGAGTGTTTCAATCATGGACAAACCAGACAGGATGCCGACTCCCTCCAGCAGCAAAGGAGCTCCATCCACAAAAAGAAGTCGCCCTGAAGACTCGCCACAGGCAGCTTCTCCACAAACCAGCACTGGTGGATATTCTGGAGTCCATAAATAGCAAACTGTCCAGCTTTGATGCCTGCGTGGGCCAAGTGGAAATCCTCCCCAAGAGTTTCGGGCCTTGCGGGAGTCTGTAGAGTTTAGTCAGCAGCAGGTGGAAACACTCGCTGCGGAAAATGCCGCTCTCAGGGAGTCGGTGAAGTTCCCGACTCACAGAACCCGACTAAGCATGAGGGACAACTTTGTGTTTTCATGCATCCCGGAAAAGGCAGAAGAAGATCCAGAAATAACAGTGAAATCATCCATTCAGACCCACCTGAAGCTCCTGGTGGACACTCCGAAGACCGACGCCTTCCACAGAGTCGACTGCCTGGGAGGAAAGAGACCCGACGCACGTAGAACCAGATCGATCGTGGCCAAATTCAAGCATCACAAACAATGATGATGGATATCACAGACACTCAGATTCATCCCATCACTGTCAGTGACCATGCACCGGTGACCATCACTCTGACACACCTAAGAACTGGAGATTTAATACATCATTACTTATTACTTGTGCTGCCTCACCAGAAGAACATATAATTAACAGCCTGAGGAAACTAAATCTGGAATTACATGATATAACTGATAAGAAGACACAATTTCTGTTGCAGAGGCTGCGTTTGGAAAACTTTGAACACGGAAATAAATCTGGAAAATTCCTGGCTAACCAGTTAAAACTTATTAAAGAAAAAACTGCTATTTATTCTATTCCACAGCAAGCTAATAAATCTTTTAATGATTTTTATGAAGCTATATGCTCATCACAGATTAACCCATCTGATGCTGCCACTGAAGAATTTTTTATGATATAAATCTACCTAAACTAAATGATGAACAGGTTGCAGCTTTGGACTCACATTTTTCAGTGTCTGAATTCCATTAAGCCCTACAGCATTTCCCAAATAACAAAGCTCCAGGTCCACATGGTTTTCCAGCAGTTTTACAAAGACTTTTGGTCGGAGCTAGCGCTCACGTTTTTCATAATCGTGACTCAGATTCAGAACAATCTCCGAACATGAACTCTGCTAATATTAGCCTACTTCTTAAACCAGGCAAAGTCCCCACACATACACAAATTTGGATTTGGTTCACCCTGTATAAACCAGATCAGAACATAAAACGGCTTATTTCCCAGAGTTTCAGTCTGCAGAGGGGCACCAGGCAGGTCAGCGGTCAGCTGAGAAAAAGCAGATGAGGTGCCAGGGTGTGATGTGTGCTACAAAGGAGGCCTTTGGATTTATGGAAAGAGCCGATGTGGTAAAGGAGATCTTTTGTCACTACAGTGAGTTCAAAGGTGACCTGCAGACTCTTCAGGCTGGAGATGATGTCGAGTTCACCATCAAGGATAGAAATGGTAAAGAAGTAGCGACATATTTTCTCCTTCACTGCATTTTCACTGAGCCATTAGCAGCACCAATCCGACAAATAGCAAATATTTAAGGGATTCAAACTGAAAATACAGACCCTAAAATAAGCCTTTGTACCAATGATGTATTACTTTTCCTTGTGAATTCACAAGCCTCTCTTCTGAAGACAATCATGCTGATAGATCAGTTTTCATCTGTATCAGTGTATCAGTGGTTTTGCCTCTGAAATGTAATTTTCAGAATGCCGTCTCACATCTTACTACAGGCACTTTGTGGAAAAGAAAAAAATCTCACATCTACCTTTCATTGGCCCCAGTATTAAGCATCATAAGTGCTTTAAAAGCCTTAGTAAAAATATGTTTAAATATCATCAAAATGAGTAGAAATCCCAAATTACAACTTAAGCAGTGTAAATTCTCCATAGAATGCATTATACTGGACAAAGGATGCTTCAAATGGGCCTTACACATTCAAACATATGCATCAACTATACAAGCAATTCAGAGGAGCAATTCCATGTCGTGTCCCAACTACTGTACCTCCAGACTCTGTATTTTAGCTGACGTCAGTGAATTAATTATGGAGTCAAATATATCACACATAGTTCTTACCTCCTTGTGTACCGCTAAGAAAATTATCCTCATGAATTGGAAATCAAGTCTTCTCTGTGGGGCTCTGGTCTGGTGCCCCAAGTCAGCTGCCAGTGGGTCCCCCCTGGCGCTGGTGTGGTCTCTGCTGTCCCGGGTACGGGTGGGTGGGTCCAGCCCGGCCTGTGTCGGAATGTCCGGTCTGAACTTTTGGGCCTCTGGGGTGCCTGCATCATGGGGGTGTGGGGAAGTGGGGGCGGCCATTGTGGGGTGGCTGGTGTGACTGGTTTGGACTGGGCACCGTATTTCCAACTCAGGCCAGTTTATCTTGTCTCTTGTAGCTTTCCGCCCTCATTGGTAAGTGCATTTCATGACATAGACACTCACACAATCACACCACAACAGGATTGTTGGATTATATAGCCATGCTTTGACTGTTGATTGTTGATCTCCGTTTTCGATCTACTCCCTTTTTTCTCAGCCTGTCATCTCTGGAGTTACTATAACACATGAACAGTATATGTACAGAAACATTAACAAGAGGAGCCTATAGAGAATCTTTACGTTCATCTCGGAAGAGCAAATATGTTTGGCACAACGCTGCATTCAGATCACAATTCTGCAAGCAAAATCTGCCAGAAACGACAGGCTTAGAAAAACATTCTGAGAACAATCCTCTTCCAGGGTCAGGGAGAAAACTGTTCTCATACATCAAGGGTTTTTTCCCCCACTGGTTACTGGTGTTCGGCACAAAAAGGGGCACCAAATTAACCATTGTTAACGAGGCGTAATGGCCCTCTTGCACTCACTCCTTGTTTCAAAGAAATTGCAGGAATATGTGCTGCAGAGATTGCTGCTTAATTAGAAAGCTCAGCCAAAACCCAAATATTGTTCCAAGGACACAATCCGGGTCCAGCTTGTTGCTCATCTTCTGTGGTGGATGATCTAACTGGTCAGCAGCCAAAATGCTTCTGAAATAAATGCACTCAAACTTTTAATAACTTGGTCGCTGAAACTTAAAATGATGCTTAAAATTGTTGCTTGTCTCTGAGTTTCATGGGATACAACTTCTACTCTGATCTTGGATTTGACCTTATTTTTCATTCTCCTTCACACTTTGCTGCTGAAAGTATTGTAGCCAAGTGATAAAATAAACGTACCAGTTGTTTTTGCAACACGTTGTGGCTGCTCCAGTCCCCCTGCAAAGCAAATTTGGTACAGAAGAAGTGAATTGGTCTGGCCGACCAATGCTGGACAAATCACCTGGATCAATAACACGGTGATCAATCATTCATTAAATTCTCCAAACCCACTACCCCATATCTTGATTTTAAAATGTCAAGAAATAAAAAAAAACAAGACACTGTGATTCAACAAGCAATCACAGCCACATTTTGGAGGGATTTACTAACCATTCAGTAGCAGCTTTACTTCAGTGATAGGACTTCGCTCTCTAGAAGTTTTGAACTCAACTGTGGAGTTTAAACACCATTTATCTCTAAATGAAACTGGGTGGCTTCTGAATGAACAAGTAGCCATGGATAAAGCTTTTGGAAAAAAGAAATAAAAACTACTTTGTAGGTACCAGATGTTGTAATTGTCCTGTAAGTCTGCTGTAATTGGCAATTGAACAAGTGACTGGGTTTAACTGTCTACAGTTAAAATGGTAAAATGATTGCTAATACAGTACTAAGCATGTAGTGAGAGCTGTGGCTGCATGTAAGTAGAATGAATGCCAGCAGGAAATCAATCATATTCTGCTTTGTTACTCCGGCCAGGACGTCATCATTATGTCACCCAGAGTCCTCCAAGAGACAAGGGTCACGCTTCCTATGACCACTAGGGGGCTCTATCATCCATCCATTTTCTTCCACTTATCCAATTCAGAGTCGGGTGGGGGAGGGGGTAAAATGATTTGTTCAAGCTATCATAAAGGGCAGAGGCAGGGTACACCCTAGACAGGTCGCCAATATGTTTGAGGGTCTAAACACAGAGACAGGCAACCATTCACACGTTCACACCTGCAGTCGATTTAAGTCGAGTTAACCTACAGTAATCCACTGCGTGTACCGAGAGAGAACCCATAGAGGCACGGGGAGACGAACTCCCCAGTCTGTGCAAACGGTCGCATCACCATGCCACTCGGGTCTGTGTCGTTTGGATCTAAACATTTTAGTGTCTTTTTCAAAAAAAGCACAGACACAAACACACCGAAATATAAGAAAAATCCATAAATATCCGTAAAAACATCAGATCAGCAGTGGAGGCACAGGTTATTAAGATTCAGGAAGTCTCTCAGGACATTTTGACATATTTTTCTGCCATGATTCTGTTCTGTGATCGCAGCTGTCTTCCTCCGCAACAGGATGTATTTTATACCATGAGTTTTATATAAGAAAATTGGCAGGTTTCTTTAATTTATTGCTATTCACTGGGGGTCCGTGCCCTTGAGGAGTCTCTCTTTTGTTGTACAGGGCAGTCGCTAATGAAGGGACAAACTCCAGATAAGGGAAGCTGCTGTTAAAATTTAGATTCTTTTAAAACACTGTAAACACTCTGAAACCAAGGAAAGGCACAGTTTTGTGGTTGACCCCCCGCCAACATGGCCTTTTCAGCTGTGGGTGGTAATTAATTCTTCATGAGCAACATACATTTTAATCTGTGCCATTAAACAAGGCCACACAGATGAAGTTCACTTATCAAAAATTCTTCCTTCTTTCTTGGTCGTAATTTGTATTTTAATGACAAGCAATTATATCTCGCTCCCTGCACAGGGATTCACCTCAATCATCTTTGATTCCTTTGAAGTCCATTTGGCTATGTTTTTCCTTTTATTCTCCCTTTAGGCTTTTGCCTGATGTTCTCTTGTAACCTTGAAAATATACTTTCCATCAGCATATCCCATATCTCCTTATCGCTTTATGATATTTAGGTATGACCGCTGCAATTGTGTTTCCTTATAATTGCTTGGAGAACGTTAACCTCTGGTATTAATGGTGACTCCTTTTTCACTGAAGCCCGTCTCCGAGGGTCAGTTTTATTGAATTGTCTTTTTGAATCTCCATCTGCTCTAAATGGAAATGCAGGCAGCTTATTTCATTTATCATATGCCTATAGTCTCCAGCTGTACTTCCACTCTCCCATTGCTCATAAAGAATTGAAGAAATCATTTTACCCACAGTGGAGGGTTATGTTAGATGGCGAAGGAATTGGGCTGCAGCCTAACTGCATTATTTAAGACACAATTAAATGCTTAAATTTGATTGCACACAATAGAGAGCTGTTTTAGATGCTGCCCTTTATGTCCAGGAGTCTGGTATTTTTATGACCCTAATATCTGCACAAATGCATCCTCTGTAACTTTCAGCTAATACTTCCACTGTGCATCTCAAATTGCTTTTGATCCATTAAATATTTAAAATGCTCTTTTGGGGGGGATTGTTAAACTTTCCATATTTTCATTCAGCATATTGTAACGAAACCATTTTTTTGTTGGAAATTCATTTCTTCCAAGTAATATCACAGAGGACCCTAAGGCTGCAGCTGAAGTGAAGTGAAACTGAGAGGATCCCAGTCTACCAATTTAGATGTTTTCTCATTATGGTTATGTTGGTATCAGATATGGTAACTAGAGGGGATTTTTCTTGGCTCTCAGGATTCAGTGAATTGAAACTTCAGCATGAAAACTAAAAAGAGACTTCAGAAACTCTTCAAATCAAGAATCTGAATTCTTCCATAAAAACTGCCCACATTTAGTTATGTAACTTGTGTCCTGATTTTTAGCCCAGAAATATAAAATAAAAAAACTGCCATCATGCACTCAGGAGCACATGGCTCTACTACTGTAACAGTCCAATTCCCAATCAGATCCTGTAAACAAGAACCTACAACCAGGACAGCACCTCTACACAGCAGTGCTTTCAGTTTAGTTGCCATTAGCCTGCTAACAATTCAAAATGCTGCACAGCTAAAGCTAACAGTTATGGCATTAAGTTTACAGGTATGTATTTATGATGAACTTTGGTCTGACCTAATCCACTTTTCCCATGGGGGACATCTACAGTGGCTCTCCATCTGACCCCGCTCTTTGATCTGGCCTTCATCTCTCCCCCGGACAGCCCAACACATCTCAACCGAGCATCTAGGTTTCACCTCCAGGTGTTTTTGGGTCGGCCTGTCTTCCTTTGGCCCTGAGGGATCCATACCGATGCCTGATGTGTGAGATGTTGTGTTTTTACAGAGCTATGACATCACGGTATTGTGTTGTCATAGCTTTGCAACTCTGAATAAAAGCAGTGTGAAGTCCAACTAAAGTTTAAGTGGAGGATGAAAGCAGGGCCGGCCCAAGCCTTGATGGGGTCCTAAGTAAAATTAGATTTGGGGCCCCCATCATAAAACAACTCTGTTACCTGAGCCTAACTGCTGTTAATGCTGGATTGTTGAAGTTGAATATTGGTTTTTGGGATGCTTTGCTTTTCAGCCCCACCTACATAAGCCCACTGAAACACACTGAGGAGGCTGGAACAAATAGGTATCATTGCATGTCATATTCAACATAGAGGGTATCTGCTTTTTGGGAAATGTCTTATCTAGGGTGTTTGACCTGCTTTTGGAAATGCTGAACATGCTCTTTTCATCCAAAATATGTATATTTTTGCATAACTATGCAAATGCACCTAGTTACAGACTAGTAAATAAATCATTTGTAATATATAAGTAATAACTTTTTGGCATACAGAATTGCTGAGCATCAGTGGAATAATAATTGAATGCAAGTGTCATCAATTGAGCCCAGTGCTACAAGAGGTCCAGTAAATATGTTCTTACACTCTTATACCACAAAATGGTGTGGCAGGACCCCAAGACCACAAATGAAGCATGAAAGTGAGGTCTACTAGTCTATCCATGCAACCTGACCACAGCGTGAAAACAACAAAACACCGTCACCACAGGAACAGTGAGTAAACCAGTCAGATTAAACCACCACAGCTCACAAATGCACAGTTCTGTCTGAACAAACATGCATGAATAAAAGCCAAGATACGCCCAGCTTAGCATGTCCCGTCCACTGAACCTTGTAAATAAAACAGCCCTCACATATAGGTGTCACAATTAGGCAGTGTGCCAGGCAGGGTAAGGATCCAAATGCTGAAAAAAGCATGATCTCAGAAATACACAGCTTTATTGCTGGTTGCACATCATGTACAAGGAAACTAGGAAAGTTCAGGTGGAGCTAATAAGTCAACAACTAGGAATACAGGGTTAACACAGAATTAGGATTCCTCTGCTGAGGACAGTGATGATCCCCAATGAATGAAATCCACAGGAAACATTCGTGAGTTGAACAAAATTCAGCTGCAGATAAAATTTTTGGCGACCGTTAAGTTGCATACGGGTGAGAAGATGACAAAAAAAAACATATAGATGTTAATAACTGCCGTACGTGAGACGATGTTTGTGCACTTTCGCTGAGACTGGCCCACCTGCCGAGGACGAGACGGGGTCCATGCCGATGTACTTAAGCTACGATCATCATAGTAAGATTATTTTGTCTTGTTCAGAAATACTGAGCTTTAAGAAAACCACACACTTCACACATCCAAAACATCTTTGAGCCTGAGCACGAGATGCCAAGATGTGAATGGGAGTGCTGGTCAAATGAAGACACTGACATCCCCATCCAAAGAGCCTGCCAATAGCGAAGAGGATAAAAGCCACCTTGTCTCCAGCAGGACAGCAAAAGAATACTGACTTGTCAAACATCCACACTTTTGTCCAGTGAGCCTTAAAAAAGAAGCAATCTCTTGCACATGTTGCAGTCTGCTCAGTGGGGAAAAGAGCTGGGGAGAGTATTGAAGCTTGTTATAGCAAATCAATGTTCCCCACTTAGGTGCAGGTTACATAGAGGTGAAAGTTTCCCCGCTGAATTCTGGGACAGGATTTATCACAGCACCTCTATAATCTGTATTTAAGAATCTATTTTTCATCGTGACCATAATGGCAGTAAGATCAGAGAATGACTCTGCAAGTCCCTTCACCAGAGTGAAACTTTGACATTAAGAAAAAGGGAGAGCCAGCCATCCATGGTTTTGTGCAACCTCTAATGGTATTAAGATGTCTCCAGAGACCAATTTTCACCTTACCTTTAAAGTCTTTCAAATTTTTAAGTGATTCATAGTCAACTTTTAGGCCTATTGTCAAATATTACCCAGGGGCACATAAGAAGTGTTTCAGCCTGGAATAAAAATGATGCATTTGACAGTTTCCTCTGTGAGCCTTTCAGTTTAACTATTTGCCAGTCTCATGAGAATTTGTGACATTTGTAAAAAAAGAAAAAAGAAAAGAAATAAAAGTGAAATAAACTATTATGTACAGGTGCACCGCCACAGGACCTTCACAGGTGTTTTTAACTCCTCAGGTCACAGGTTTGTTTAGGCTTGAATCTCCACGGCGTCCTGAGAACACGGAGCGTGTGTGTGTGTGTTCTGCATCAATCTCTCTCCGGACTCGTCTCTGCATCTCTGCTGCAGAAACACATTCCCACAGCATGACGACTCCACCACTGTGTTTGTGTATTAATGAGGCGATTCTCCATGCCTCGTTTCCTACACACACTGTGTTGGGAACTGTGGCCAAATTGTTCAGTCTTAGTTTAATCAACCAAAGGCTTTTGATTTTGTTAGTGACATATGGCTTCCATCTGTTTGATGGTGGATTGGTGCAACCACCAAAACTCTTCCATGGTGACCTTTGGATTATTGGTTACCTGTCGGGCTAAAGCCTTTCATCCCAAATTACTCTGTTTGGCAGCGTGATCAGAGATGACCAACACTTTGCCGTGCTCGTCAATGCTTTCAGCACTGCAGAGAATTGCTCTGTATGCATTTACTAATTATGTGACTTTGATAAGGCACAGGTGGACTCCAGCTAAGCTTCAAAAACAGGGACCAATGCTCACATTAGCATGCACCAGAGCCCTGTCATGAGTGTCATAACAAAGGCTTTATGTTAAAAAAAATGTAATAGTCCCTTCTTTTTCAATAATTAACAAAATACTCCAAAATATGATTTTGTGTTACAATGTGGAGCACTGCACAGACGGATGGGAAAACAATGCCTGAATAAATGTCCTCTTCTTAAACCCAAAATTGCCTCGTGGCTACGCTCGTAAAGCTACAGTGAGGACTATTATTAGAAATCTGAAAAATCAGCGCTTAATTTTTAATTTATTCCATTTATTATTATATTCTAATCTCGTAATTTTTCAAAATGACAGATGACACACAAAACAGCTGTAGCCTCAAAATGCTTAAGAGATGCGAAAATGAAAAACACCGACATACGTAAGTGCCACAGAGCAAAGCTTGATAGGATGGATGGATGGGTGTTGCATGTACCTGTTCTGTGCCAATATTTTAACTCCTTAAAAATGGTTTCGTGAGTGACATCGTTGTGTATGCAACTGCTCGTCCAGCAGGCATTCTCTGGAGATGTTTAGCTCTAGGATAATTATCTGGATCCATTCAATAATTTGTGATTCTCTACCTCAGATAAAACTGGTGTGACAGTATAAGCCCAGTTCCTCTATAATACAAATAAACTCCACTGCAAGAGTGTTTGTGCAGCATCGCCGTTCCCCCAGAAGAAGCTCGGGTTTCACCAGCAGTGCTTTGTTAAATCCTAATCTGCAACTGGAGGCTTTGGATGGAAGATGGAGTGCAATCATCTGTTGCATTACCAGAAGGAAAATACCTTGGTGCACATTAAAAAACAATTTGGTGAAAAATTAATTATGAATCCTCACAGTTTTGCTGCAGATTGCTGAATTTTGGTTGAAGGTTTCTATGTATCCATTTGTGCTAGATACGTGTGGGCTTTATCCTATTCACAGTGTGTGGGTGGGTGGGAATTAAATGAGGGGAATAAATAATATAACTGCCAGCTGATAACAGAAAAAGTCTGTCTGTCTGACTTCCACAAAGCTGGAGCTCTAACAGAATGAGAGGAGCTTCAGCAGATGCAGAAAGCCACTCTTGCTCCCCCTCAAATGACTAGCAACAAATCCCACATTTACATGAGCTTCACATATTGAAAACGCCACTCTGGAGAGAAACGGGGCTTTGATTGTTTTCCTTCCTTTGCACTGGATATGCAGTAGTTCTGAATTCTTAGTTGTTGCTCAGAAAAATTAGGGAGCACGCTTGTTCATATTATCAGCTGTTAAGTGCAGTTAAGGCATAGAGTAAAGTATGCAATGTGCAACCTCGAGCTGCATCCCCGGCACTCACAGGGCTGCGTTGATCTACTGAACCTTTTCTTTTTTTGATTCTTGTCATTTTCACGAGAAATAAACTTTATAAAGACGACTAATCCCGCCGAGAAAATGGACCCATTATCCCCTGTGCTCTTTCACAGTCACCTTTCCATCTTTTCCTGTCCGCAGCCATTGGGGCCAATGCTGCAAGAGCTATTTTTTCTCATTACTGGCTGAACAGGAAGAAAGTAAAAGCACACCAAAATAAATGGGGCAGTCTGAGGCCATTAGAAAGTGTATCAAACATGGGTAAGAAAATGCATTAGCCGCATCTGTTAGAAGCAACGGGAAGACAGCTGCCGCGATGTCAGAGTGATCTGATGATTCGGAGAGACCTGGCACCTTTCACTGTTATCAGTGACAGCTCTTTTGTTCAGGGGTCTGAGAGAGGGCCGCTTTAACAAGCTGGTGGTCACATGATCAATGCACAAATTAACCCATGATTTGAGCGACTGAAACGCAATCTCCTTCTTTCCCGCCCGGCATGTCCCTCACTGCTTAACAAGGCCGAACACTCCTCTATGAAAACAAGCCCTCGTCAATAAGTGGCTGTTGAGGCCATTCCAAAATACATTTGTTTTACTGCAGTCCAAACAGCAATCTCCCATTAAACTGACTGTAGTTGGGATTGATCTCCCCTGCATAGTAATTAATGACGAGGAGACTTAATATGCAGGTTCGCTGAACATCATTTCAGCATTAATAGAAACTTGAATGAGAAAGTGGATGGCAGGCAGGATAAGCTAATAGCTTAGGAGGCCCACTGATTATATTTGACCGTGAATTTTTGGATCAAGAAGATCAGCTCTAATAATAATTGCACAGCCCAACATATTTGAACTGTTGTCTGTTTTGCCCAAAGTCATGTACGATCACTTTCATTTGTGTTCAGCACAACGATGCAGAGCCGCCAGAGCAGCTTTGACAGACATTAAAATAATCAGCCTTTGAACAACTCCAAATGTTTAAATGTGTTTATGTACTGAATATTTAATTTTTCTAAAAAAATAAATAAATTTAAAAAAAAAACAAGAAAGAAAGAAATGGGTCCAACATGCTCTAGCAGAATCGTTAAAAACTGGCAAGTAAGAGTGATTAATGATAACTTCTCCCACTCACTGACTTTCAAAACAAATTCATGAATGGTCCAGTGACATTTCTGTGAATGAAACCCAGAAACACAGCAGACTGAAGCACGTCTCCCCAGTGAGCAGGTGGCATTCATCAGGTTGAAACGGTCCTTTATGGAACAGACGTTTGCAATTCAAACGCATACATTCAATCAAGAGCACGCTACCCTAAAGGGGTCGTTTAAGCCAATTCCACAGCCACCGTCATGCTGCTGTAAGTTGCCATTAGAGCACTAAATGAGTCTTGATTGGAAAGAGCCCAAATCAAGTGCACCATTTACTCCTCTTTGAGTGATGTTTGCTAGGAATTACTCTAGTTTAGTAAAAACGGTAGTATTAGTATAGTAATAATAGTATAATTACTATACTGTATCGTATAATAGCATAATAATTTTGTGGAACACAGTGCACTGATTTGTTCCTGTTTGTGCCCCTGTTTCTCCTTGGCACTATTATAACTACTCTAGGAGCTTCATAAAGTAAAGAATGAAGCCACAAATGAAGCTTAAAATGAAATGCTGTAGGTCAACCTTTTTTTTATTAGTCATATTACATTTTCTGTTCCTGTGCTACAGTTTTTATCTAAGCAGCAGCAAAGTATACATGCTGCATACACCTTCAGAGTTGGAAAAAAAAACCCTGATTCACATTCAGAGTTAAAAAGTCTATTGATGCCTGTCCTCAAAACCCCAAAAATCCTATCTGCAGTCTGTACCTCAGCACTGTGCTGTGAAGGCAGACCATTTACTGACAGGATTTTGGAGCACAAGTCTAAGCTGTTCTCCAGGAGCTGTCCAGCAAACCACATATTGCATCTCAAAACAGCAGCAGCATAATTTGGCCCTCTTTCTCTACTTGTTTGGAAAGCAAGATTTTGGATCTCAACCTTTACTTAAAATAACAGAGTGCATACTGTACCCACACCCTTTAGTCACTGGCAGTATAAAGGAAAGCAGAGGTATGCAAGTGAACCGAAGTCATGTATTAGTGGTGAATGTGGTTCGGCTCAAACACCAATACGGTGATCTCAGGCTGTAAAAAATGTATTAAAATATATAATATAAATAATGTTATGTTAGTTTCCTCAGTGGGAGCTTCAGTTCTGACCCTGTTTAATTCACCATACCTGATTTATAGATCATCTTTTTGGGCGTCTCTGGAGCACCCTGGTTACTTTTACATCACTCCCTTTAAGTCACATTCTGACTTCCATGTGCACGCTGCAGCTTCTCCATGGACCAGAAGCACGAGCACACAGCAAACACCAACGATGTTGAGGATCATTTCGAGTCACGAGAACTGTGTCTGCAGCCCGGATACACAAGCCATTTCATTTCCAAAGTATCATGTAAGACCATATAAACAAACTTTAGCATACGTTTATTTTTACTGTATTAACTCAATGAGAGAGTTGAGGAAACTGCATTAAAATTAAATACGGTGTTTGTCATCATATGTCCATTGCAAATGATAACCTGTGCAGTTTGTGAGTTTAGGATGGAAATTAAAACTACCTGTCACCATAATAATACTGGATTACATCACACACACAACACATCCCATTAGTCATTTTCAGCTGCATATTAATACATTGCATAATGGGTTTTTTTACATGTACAGTATCTTATTCAGAGGTTATTTTATTAAGCTCTATACTTTATTATATTCAGCTTTTTATAGCTTTAAAATAAATCTCTGCTCAGCGTGTTTCTGCATTTAGTTGTGGGAAAGAACAATTAAGGTTTTGTTGTGCAACATCAAAGGCGTGCACCTGTACCTCCTATTTTTGGTATCAGGCTGTGCACTGTGTTATTATTTGCAAGCTTCCGATTGGCTAACATTTATATACATTTTTGTGTCATCACCTTTTGCCTCGGCTCTCGACAGTGCTTGAGATTTGTTATTTTGCATTTTCATATGGATGAAGATATTTTTCGAAACAAAAGCAGAAAAGCCGTGCATGTGTGGATGTAGCCTATATGAGTCACTCCACACTAAACTGTACAGAAGTGTTAGATAGATGTTAAAAAATAAACTAATAACATTTTTCCTTAAAGCTCGGAGGTTTATTCCCAAGTGGCAAATTAGCAGCAGTTAGAAGATAATTCACGTGACCTCAACAAACTGGCATTGTATGTAATGTGATCTGGAGCTGCCACAGCTGATGTAACGAGGACGTAACGTTTGGGACAGAAAAGAGTAAATTTCTGTAATAGTAATATTTCTGGGACAGCAGCACAAAGGGTGCACTGACATAAAGTTTGACACCAATGGTGAGGTCCACGATAGACGGTTTGAACACTTTCTGAGCGGATTGTTACTGAATGTCAGATTTTCATTGTTTATGACCTTCATTTGTGCCTTTCCTAATAAAATTCCGGTGTTCATTCCTTCCCTGTTGTTAACGCTGTGCTGGGAGAGAGATTAAAGAAAAGGTCCTTGCTCATGTAACACACTCTTGTCCACCAGGGGCTGCAAATCTGTACAGACACTTTTCTTTCTCGGTTATGTTAAAACCATTGAAGCTGATTTCATGTTGTGTGTAGCTTTGATGTATCTGGTATCTATTTAACACAGAGTGTGAGAAAGATTCTGCTGCTTCTGATTAATATTATATTTCACACAGGCTCCAGTTTTACAGTTTAGTGCGGAGTGAGCCGCATCTTTTTTTGCAGTTGTGACACACACACAGAATCTTTGTTAGCATTGCCATTGTTAGCATTGTAGCATTGGTATTTAAATGTAATTACAGCACTGGCTGATTACAGCTTCAGATAACTACCTGCTTAAGTCTCTGAGACATGAGCTGCAAAATGACTCCTCATCAGCAGTGCACACAGTAGATATTTATGTTGGCTGTTATTTCAGAGACCAATATGGTTCCATTTATTTCTCAAAGATTAGTCTTCATTATGACTCAGAGATTCATTACTGGTTGAAGTCTACTCTAAAAGGGCCAGTACAGCTGTAGGAAAATGATGGTCACTTATTTTATATGAGAATATTTTTCTTTCTAGTTTTCTGCATGGATTCGTAGTCCCTGAGGGGATTACTGTAGCTAAAACTGACTTTGATGAACTTCTTAAAGGAAGTACTATTTTATGGATTAAGATAATGTATAAAATTACCAACCAAGAAGTGTCATTTCTGATCATTAAGAAGAAAATAGCCAAATTGCTTTTTTTAAATTTAATTTCAAAAGGCATCAATAAGGAAATAAAACTTTAATTGATGTCATTTCTTGCCTGGTGTGAAAATGAGAATTCATCCCAGGGGGAAATGCATTTCAGGGCAAAAACAAATTTTGTCAAAACATTGTGAAACAGCTATTAGGCACCAAGTGTTCAGGACGTAAGGTGTTGAAAGTTTTATTAACTATGTGTGTTGTTTGGGAGGTTGGACTTTTCTTAGTACGTGCCTGAACGGTCTCAAGAGGGGAATAAGAAAGCAAAGCAGCTGAGCATTAAAGCTGCAGGCGGTGAGAACGAACAGTGTGCAGAGTAGGACGGCATCACGGCAGCCCTTTCAGGCCCACACAGTCTACACAGGAGGGATAGCACTTAAGTAAAAAGCCATTTATCTGTTAAACACACCCTCTGGATTATTTATCGCTGTCGTACAAGGCACCCATCCGCTGAAATCTCAATGTCCTCCCAGCTGCTGGCTCTGCTCAGGTAAATCAAAGTGACTGTTTCACTGAATGAGGTATGTAAAACCATTAGGACAAATTGCAGGAACCCATAGGGCCTGCCGTTTCCCCACATTCTGCTGAGAAGCTGTGGGCGTTGTGTATCACAAGAGACACATCAGCTTTGAAGGGGGAGTTCATGCTGTTGCAGTCACTTGTCACATAGGCTGCTTTATATTTAAGTGAGAATTCTCAAGAGAGGCCTGACTAATGGCTCTGTATCAATGCACATCCACGTGCTTTGTCTCTCTGTGACCTTTCAGCGTTATTGCTATATGCGTTGGCTGCTAGAGCATTATGCATACTTAACTGTGTTTTTTTAAGGAACACTGGGGTTGTGGGTTTGACAGAAATGTTCATCATTGCCAGTGACTAAAGCTTTACCTGCCAACACACTACTCAAGTTGATGTTCTTGTTTTGATGTGATTTTTTTTTCTTTTTTTTTTGCTGACAAAGATGCTGGGCAGATGAAAATCAGTAGGCTCTCTAAATTGGCACATTCCTTCAGACTGGTACTGAGCTCAAGGAGCTCAAGAAAAAGGAAGACAGGCTCAAGGAGTGTGCATGTGTTGATGCATATTTAAATGGTAAAGGGCAGGTGGAAAACAAATTGGTGTCTTGTACTGCAATTGCTCAACATGGGTACTTACTGTACTATTGAATGTTTATAAAAGATTAATATAGTCACTGTGACATAGCCAGTCAGGTTACAAGTTATGTCACTGGACTGTTGTCTTTAAGATTCCAGTTGGGATATTAGCTATCAGCTAATGCTAGCGCTGGCTAGTTTGTTTGATTAGCAGGGCGCATCTATAGCACCAAATTCAAGAGGTGAATGCTGATTACGTCACAGAGAGGCAACAAAGACTGTTCAAAGTCGAAGGCTTCTCCAAACGCTTCCTTCTTTTTCCCCAAGATCCCCAAGAAAGGACAGGTCCGGTGTATCCTTCGTGGCCAACCCTGTCCCATGATTCATTGCACAACAAAACTCAACCACAGCAATGGCAGAGGAGAGCGGCCAAAAAATTACTATTTCTGTGAGACAAAATAAACTTTTAAGATGTTTTCAGGTGAGAATGTAGATGTGTAAACGTCAAATATCTGCTCGATATGTCAAGATGTCGCTTCATTGCAAAAGTGCGCCGACATGTTCCTGCTGCTCTAACAGCTAGCTAGCTTCACCAGCTGTCAACTGACCAGATGGTTGAGGGAATGACTGACTCGCAGGACATTGTTTTCTTGAATGCTTGGTTTATCTCAGTGTTTCATTTGCTCCTGAGTCAATTGTTTTGTTGAGATTAAACTTAAGCTTCAAAACTGGACGGTTTTATTTAACTTTATTCTATTTATTCTAACAACTTATTTCGAGTTAAAGCTGACATTAAATAAAGCAAAAAAAAGCAAACATTTGGGGTCTGTTTTAAGAGCTTCTTTTCCACAGCTGTACTTCGCACTCTCACGGTTGCTAGGTGACGGGAGCAACACTGAGGTATAGCTGGTGACGCAGATGTGAAGGCTAGACTGTCCAATTTCACAGCCACTCTTTTCCAGCCTTCACAGTGTTCATGGCCTTCAAAGGATGCAGCCCATGAATGTGGACACAGTTAATAATTTACTGATATTCAGTGCGATGCTAACTTAGCAAGTCTTATAGTAGCCTACAACCAAATGCTGACAAGACCACTAGCACTTAGCTGTCACTCAAATCGGCCACATCCCTGGGTATAATGTAAAGCCTTGAGTTATATAAAAAGTGATGTGAGTGACCTGGCCTTGGGAATTTTGCTGTTTTCAATGTGACAAGCGAGGGGCATATCGGACTGAGGAGGCTAGGTAACAAGGAAGGCCTACCCTAAAGCATGTTCTGCTTCAACATCCTTTTTTATTTTTATGTGGACCATCCTTTATAAAATGAACACCATGTTTTGTTCTAGCTGGTTCTCATTCCCAGGGTGTCGAATCTGCTTGGCTCATTAAGCAGAAGGTGTCCTTCAACAGCTTATCTTGATTCACAGAGTTATGTTATTAGTGAGGAAACTCCCTAATAACTCCCAGCTCGTTATTTTTCAATGAGCAGGGCTACTATTGTGAAAGGGTGTTTTTTTTTGGGGGGGGGGGGGTTTTCCCCTCCCCGCCATATTTTTTTTCTAAAACAAATGCGGAAAACAAAAGAGAAA
>VOQJ01004813.1:2180-20400 GCA_015052665.1 Apistogramma diplotaenia
GGGTTTGGGGTTGTGTGTGGGGGTGTGTCGGGGGGGGGGGGTGGATCCTACCCCAGCTGTCATGGGGTGAGAGGCAGGAGTTTGTGTCCTTTTGCAGGTCAATTGATAAGCAGCAAGGCCTAATCAGCAGTCATATGACAACCATCGGTTTCATTACCACACCTCCACTCAGCCAGTTGGACAAGCTCCCTTTTTACTCTCGCTCTATGGAAATGAGACGCATGATGCACCAGCAAACTGTGGTGGCGTTACTGGCCAAAAGTCCCAGAGTGTGTAGGTGTTCCCGACAGGACGTGAAAACCACAAGCCAGAAAATCTTTGTCTGCTGGCCAGTCACATGATACTCCCAACATGGGCAGGTGTTAAGCAGCTGACAGCAGCCAGCGAACAGGGACGTGTTATTGAGTCAAGTCCACTCCACTCAGGAAACGCTAATGGGAACTAGAAGCTAATGCAATGCACCCTCTCTCACCCGAGGACATGAACTGAGTCTATTTGCAAAGCTTTCAAAAACAACCCAAACTGCTTCAAACCGGCCAGCCCACTAAAGAACATGTAGGCCAATGGTCATCACAGTGGCCACATCTATTTGGCTGCAGATACACTTTGGTGGGCTACTGCTTCCATTTCAGGCACTGTGCCATGGAAAACTAGCTTTATATCTACAACTAGCTCAAGGGATAGCTTTGCTTTTCTCAATTTATAAAAATCATTTCAAAAAGAAGATGGATATAAGTAATATATCGCAGCAGTTCTCTGCACCAAAATACTTTGTTGATACTTGAGGTCAGGAAGGCAACAATAACTCAAATAACCCTTCTTCCCAACCAACGTAGAACAACATCTCTGAATGCACAGCATGTCAAAAAAAAAGTTGGGTTACAGCAGCAGAATACCACACTGGCTGCCACTCCTGACAGCTTGAGCCCGAAGCTACAATCACCAAAACTGGACAATAGATGAGCTTCAGTTTCTGTTGCAGCATTAAAAATTGTTCGGGTCTGAATTTTGTATAAACATGAAAGCATGGCTGCATCTTGCTTTGCACCAACAATTGATGCTGCTTCTGATGGCGTAATGGTATGGAGATATATTCTTGGCACGCTTTGCACCCCTTTAGTATCAACTGAGCATCGTTTAAAACACCACAGCCTACCAGCCACATCAAACCTGACTGATGATGAACTATGATGCAGCTACAAACTCGTGAAACACAGAGGGGCCGTAGTCACTGTGAAACATGGGGCTGATAAACCTCCGACCTATGACTTACATCCCATTAACCCTGCGCCTGCTCTCTGCTCTGTCCCAGCTGGTACTTCCTGCAGGTGTGTCAGATGACCTGTGATCACTGGTATGTTGTCGTGTCTTTCTGCAAACCCCGTCTTTCGAGTTGCTTGCTCATAGAGGATCGCTGGATCATTAGAGTTCATTTGCAAAGATTATAGGATACGTCTAGCTTTTACTGTCTGTGTTCAGATTTTGCTTCTTCCTGAATCACTCAAAGGCCTTTGCAGGTATTTTTGTCAGTGTGCATCTAGGCAAGTATAAGATTCGTTTTGCACTGGCAAACTAAGAACACCAAGATGTTTTCAGATGCCTTAAACCTGGACTCTTTCTAGTGGCCAGCAGAGGGTGCATCCTGGTTGAGAAAAGAAGCCCAGTTATGAACACATCCTGGCTTTCATGACCCATGCACTCAGCAGGAAATGGTTTCCTGCTGAGTTTATGGTATAAATATCTAGTTTCAGTATTGTCAGTATTGTTTCAGTATGTTTATTTTTATACATTTTCACCCCTTTAGAGTCCATACAGGGCATTCTTTAGCTTGGGCCTAACTCGTGATTGACAAGTGTCTAATGTTTGAGTGTCCCTCCATTGCTCAGATATACCTGGTGCTTGTAACACACACTTTCAAAAAGTTAGCATGTCAATGTCCTTCAAACGCAGGACCTGGTGACATGACGGTGGCAACATCCATGCAGTTTATCATGAAACTGTCAGACAAAAAGGGACAAAGTCATGTGTCTTGCTAAAATATGCAGTAGAAAAACCAAATTTTCTGCTATATATGCTTGCATTCAGGGCTGGTGGATGGTTGAAGATGCATCTTAAAACCAAAACCAATTCCAAGTGAAGTTTTCATGAAATAAGCTCCATCAAAGCTGCACGAATTTGAGGATAGCCTCTTAAACGCTGACATGACCTTTCCTACAGTAAGAAACTAATGATTCAATACTGTGCAACGCAACATAATCCACAATGCCATTTGTTATATCATATGCAAGTTAAACTGCATTGTGAGTGTATTAAATCTAAAGTCACATGTACATAATGAGTAACAAAAAACCCTGCAATGTCAGTAGTTTTACGAAATCTGGTCTCTCAAACAATCGCTCTCTGTCTCTCACACACACACACTTACACTTACCTGTGTGAAGTAGAGGTTGAGCAGGCAGAGGGTGAAGAACTGCAGGCAGACGGGGCAGCAGTAGAGCAGCCAGTAGGCCAGAGGCTGCAGCTGGTTGGCCTGCACCACATTTTTAAAGTAAAAAGAGAAGAGCGTCGTCCGCAGCGCTGCCCACAGCAAACACAGGAACAGAAACACACTCTGGTAGCTGAAACGCTTGTGTCCGTAGTGCAAAATGAGCCAGAGCTGCAGGTAGACGAAAACAAACAAGAGGGAGTAGAGGACGGTGTAGACGGTAGTTAGACTGAGCTCCACTGTTGGGGAGATTGCAGCTCCAGAGGACTCCTTCAGTGAGGTAAACAACTGGGAATGAACCTCCTCTCCTGCCGAAATCATCTCCACTGGCGGCTCGCACTAACACATGGGGTGCAGTGAAGGCAAACACACTTAAAACTGGGTCAGACCTGTGCTAAATTCACTGTGGATGACAAAAAAGACGAGGGTGCACGGGTGAAAAATTACGATAAAAGCAGTTTATTCTGAAAAGAAGTGGCATTGTGAAACTGCGCTGTGCTTTAAATTCCATATGAAGCTGAAGAGAAAAAAATGATTAGTTTTTGAAAGCGCCAGGTTAAAATAACAAGCTGGAGAAAAGGAAAACAAGAGAGGTCCCCTTGTGATTCTCTGCAAAGCTGCTCTCTGCAAAAAACAACTTGAGGGGGGGAAAACCTCCAGATCAGCTGTGATGCAGCTATATAGACCCGCCCCCTTGCTCTCAATTAACGCGGAAACTAGATCTCCGCAGGCCGCCATCTTGGCTCATCACCAGCCTTGTTTTCGTGGGAAACATCCGACTCCCGAGCCGGATATTCTAGCTGGTTTCCGATCTCCCCAGTGAAACCCAAGCTCACGCCCACTTTGTCAGTACGCCGTTTCATTGGCTAATCCCGCCGCCCAGCCCCCAGAACCTTCATACTTCGTTGGGTTACGATGATGTCAGCTGCGGAAGTTTCCGCCCTCTGCGCTCTTTTGATTGGTGATTTGCTGAAGTCAAAACGCTGCTCCCATCTAATTGGTTCAAAGAAGCGAGTGGGCGTCTTTCCCACCGCTAAGATAGCGAGAGAGGCATCAATATAATTGAAAGCTGCGTCAAGTTAGAAGGGCGTACATTGAAAGTACAAGGATGACTTGTACTTTCAATGTAAGAGCGTAAACTTGCATACAGCATTGTTGCGAGTCCAGTTAAGAAGACACTAGAAAAATAAATGCTAACGTCTTGCGCTACCTGTAATTTCTTTCTGTTTTGCTTCCAAAAGGTCAGATCTCCCTGTAAATTTTAAAGAGGTCTTAAGTAAGATAGTATTTTAGCACCAGCAAGGTGATTCCCAAAAGAGCTGGAAAAACAAAGAAAACCGGAAAAGTGGAGGATAAAAGCAACTATCTACACCAGATAAACAGTATCTGTGAGAAAAAAAGAAAATGACTTTCCAGTTTTCCTAGGAAAAATAAATCAATGACAGATGGCTCAAAACTTTGATAGTATCAAGTGAAACAATAGTGTGCTCACAAATCTAAAATATTGAAATTTCCTTCAGTTACGGGCTTTCCATGTAGTTAAAATTTATCAGCAGGTAAGAGGAGGCATTAGTGTAGACATTTACTAAGACAGAAGAGCGTGACGAAGACTGAAACTACTAAAAACTAAATTTAAAATGTTAAAAAAAATAACTAAAGCAAGCAAACCCAATCTAACAAACAAAAACAATAACGAAACAAAACAAAATATATTTTTTAAACAATAGTTTATAGCGGTTTTATTGTGAAAGGCTTACAGGAACTACTGATTACGGTTTTTACGGTGTTCCGCTAAGAATGGAGAGTACATTTTCTCAGATTTCACTGTGCAACACGGCGAAAAAAAAAACAAAAACGCAGCAAACTGTTTTGTCTGGGGCCTCCATCCCCCACGGACAAACAGCGACATGCATATTATAAATTTTAAACCAACGTTAGCTAACTGTTAGCTTTTTAAAGCCCTTCCAACGATTATCCATCACTAGGCAGCTAACAAGCCTAGCTAATCAACTAGCCTTTCAAGAAAACCTTAAAGCGCCAGTTTTAGACTTTGTTCTGATTTTTATATTTGTAAGATAGATTTTTGCTCAGTTGTCGTCGTAATGTTTGTTTCTCCCTCCATCAAGGCTTTGTTGTGGTTTTTGCCACTTGGAAAGAAACAAGTTGAACCTTAAGGTTTCCCTGCACTCTGCTTCTTCAGGTAACAGTCAGGTAGCATGTTTTTATCACTTTCTGTGCGCTCTTGTTCATTTAACTGAGCTGAACAAGAAATATGAACTAGTTGTAGTGTAGGTCACATAAAATAACGGCGTGTCTGAAGCTGAGATTATTACAGCCACTATATTTAAACTTACATTAAAGAAATGACGCAGCCTGAGCATAAAACCCACTCATTTCTGTGCTCCTTTCACAGCAGCGTTTCTTGCAGAGAGCACACCTCAGCCATGGTGTGGATGTGTGTTGTTGTCTTCCTGCTGTGGATGAAGTCAGGACGGTGCACAGACAAAGCCAACACATCAGACCTAATTGAATACACAGCTGCAGACTTTTATGAGAAATTGCACTCTGGGAAGATGATGTTCATCTATTTTGAGCATCAAGGTAGGCTGCTTCAGTGTTCATACTACCTACACTCTAAATGTAATGCAACTGTCAGAGATCCCACACTTTTAATTACCTGGCATGTGATTTGAAACATGCAGGGTCACCGCTTGCTTCAAAACAAGAAATGCATTTTCATGATTTGAATATGCTGATGACAATAGTTGCCATCCTGTCATGACACTGGTTTGCTGACATAAGGAGCTGTGCTGCACATTTACGTAAGAGCATAAACATGAAGGGGGGACGTGGCGCTTTTCAAAGATTTTACATGATGATCCTTCTTTTCTAGGGATCAGAATAACTGATCAATTTTAAATGTTTTTTTTAGCTCATTCACTTCATTACACAACGTTTGAGCATTTAGCTAACACACAGTATGACGTGACAGATGATTATTGGCCATCGTAGCTGCCAGTAACAGTCGGTAGGGCCAGTCTCAGCTGGCATAACATGTCAGTAGCCATAACATTGCTGCTTTATTAATTTGTTAAGGTGATGACATGTCTGTATTTTACCTTTAATATTTCTAAGGGAAAATTCAACAGATATTAAAACTGCTTTCTTATCCTGAAGAGGTCTGGAGTTAGTGGAAAGTAGTGCATGTCTGAGAGGCGTTTCTCTTTGTTCCCTCCTCTGTTTCCAGTCACTCCGACCATCTCTCTGTTCCTGGTGGAGTTGGAGAAGTCTGCTGAAGCTCTTCAGGATTATGGAGTCCTAGTTGGTAAGGTACGTGGTGCACCCCATGTGCCCTGTGCTTCATCAGTCATAGAAGTAAACGTTGAATCATCTTTTTCTTGTTGCTTTTTAGGTGAACTGTAACAAAGAGCTGGTTCACACGTACTGCACAGAAGAGCGGCTGCTGCGCACAGCTTTTTTGTTCAGGTAGCTTGACTAGTTCTCAGTATGGGTTTGTTCCAAAATGACCAGAACATGCACTGCCTCCTTGTGTCTAACTATTGGTATATAAACTGGAAGGACAGTGTCTGTATTCCAGGAATATATAAAAATACGATGAAAAAACATGTTAGTCCTGATATTGTTACTTTCTTCCTGTTAAAAGGGAGTTTTTCCTTCCTACTTTCGCCAAGTGCTTGCTCATAGGGGGTCATTTTGACTTTTGGGTTTTCTCTGTAATAATTGTAAAGTCTTTACCCTACAATGTGAAGTGCACTGAGGAGACTGTTTGTTGTAATTTGGTGCAGTATAAATAAAATTTTATTTAATTGAATAAAAGTCTCCGATGCTCTGCTGAGTCAATAACTGCAGCTCTCCTAACCTCCTCTGGCATGAACATCAGCAGGACTGTGTAGCGGGAGCTTCATGGCGTGAAGCTCCTGTAGGTGTAATGTGTTCAAAAGCAGTGAGAAACTGAACATTAAAGCCTTCATGTGGAGAGGAGTTTTGAGTCTGTGTGGTTGGAGTGACTCTAACTGTGCTCTTGTCTTTCTGATGATAGAGGCGGTAAGGAGTTCTTGAGTTTTGATTTAGACACCATCTTTGACGTCAACTCCATAGTCTCTGAAGTCCTGTTGTAAGTACTATGTTATAGTGAAATGTATGAAGCTTTAACTGTAACTGTTTATAAATAGATGGATTTAGAGGATCCAGTGCGATTGCGACAGTAAGAAAAAATACAACAGGGAGCCAAATGTGTACCTGACATTTAGTTGAAGACTTTTCTCTTCCAGCGCCATTCTACGTGATGAGATCAAGTATGTCCACACAGACACTGACCTCCTCGCTATGGAAAAGGCAGTCAGAGGGAAGAAAGACATTGTTCTGGGTTATGTCTGCAGTCTGGGAACACAAGGTATGAGAAGGAAGACAGGAGGGATAGTAATTTAAATAGGACCGTTCAGAACCTCCAATCGACTTACTTTGTCCCATTTCTGTCATTTTGCTTTTCAATGAGTTGTAATTTTGATTCACTTTGTTAAACACACGAACAAGTGACTCTGCTACATGGCACTGAACCGGAGCGGCCCTCCAGGCTCAATGTAGATTCTCTATATGACAATAAAGACATTCTGTTCTGGTCTTGCTTGATTAAATGTGTTGTTTCTACTGGTTGTTTTTCTTAAGAGCACAGATCGATTATGGAGTCGGCATATGTGTATGGATCCAAATATCAGTTCATCCTGATAACAGGAGGACCTGTGTTGAAGCACCTGGGGTAAGTTTTCTGACCTTTCTCTATGAGCAGAGCAGGCGTCAATGAAAGACCGTAAGACAGCATAGAAACGAAGAAGCCGGGATTGAGGTGGGTTGTAAAGTGATACAAAGAAAAGATTCAATTTGTTACATTTAGTTTTTCATAAAAGCCAAAGGCTCTTCGATGTTTCCTGTATTCCAGGTTAGTTCATGTTTTCCGGATTTCAGGAAGAAGCTTTTTCTGTGTCTCTTTCAGTGTAAACGAATCATCCCATTTGTCTCGAGTGTGGTTCCTTCACTGTAGAGTTCACAGTGGGTTCACGACCCCGATGACCTCTGAGCGCTGCCCTTTGACCCGCATGAGGAAACCTCTGTCCACCCTGAGCCTCCACTCCTTCCTGCAGCTCATGGAGGCTCCACTAGTGGTAAACAGAATATACATTAAGAGCTGCACTTGATTTATTATAATCAGTTCAATTTAATGTCATTTATTAAGTAAAAATTGACCATAAGCTCATGATTCTGAAGTGTGATTAAAAACCTGATCTGATACAGAACTTAAGAGCTGCACACCATTAAAATATGAAGAACTTCTGCCAACATAATTCCAGCTGTAATTTGCTTGTAAAAGCAGAGACAATGAGGACTTAAACTCCCCATGTCAGCAAAAGTAAAAAAAAAAAAAAATGTAACCACACAGTGAAAAAGCATCATGTTTTCAGTTTTACTTCTGTGTTTTGCACCCAAAAGCCGCCATACCATCATGATTGAAATCTTTTTAATGCTTTATACCTCTCTATGACCAGACAGAGGTGTACGACGACCCCTCCTCAGTCCGGCCCCCCCAGTTCCCCTACCAGCAGACCCCCCAGGTTTTCCTCTTCTCTCATCCTGCAACTGAGCACCTGGACCTGGATACAGCCACCACTCTGGCCTGGAGGCTGCGTGGCCTTGCCCTGCTGCTGCTTGTACACAGGTTTGCAACAGCTCCAGTTACATGCATGAGCATGGATATAAACATGTCACTCTAAAATGTATTTTACGGGTATGTGTGTCTCCAGGCAGAGCCCCGCAGTGAAAACCCCTGATGAGTACAATGCTGCTTACAGGCTGCCTGAGAAGGTGGGATACTGACACAGCCTCAGATGAGCCACAGAATAGGAGTCCTTTTAATTCTTACCTGTGCTTTTGTTTGCTTGTGCACTTCCAGAGTTTAGACATAAAGTATCTGACCCTGCACAGCCTCGACGAGGTGTTGGTGCTCTTCACAGACGAAAAAGAGGAAGAGCAGGAGGAGGAGGACGAGGATGACGAGGAGGAAGATTCATATTTTGGTAAACGGACTCAAGAGTGACAGAAGTGTGAACAGAAGGAAGAATGAGAACAGGAGTTAATCTCTGCTCGTTTCTGTCTGCATTCGTCTTCAGGCAAGCTGGACGATGAAATCGCAGCTTCAGTCTTTGAAAACCGAGTTACTTTGCTGGACATGGACTCAGTCACCCAACTGACCTCTGACAACTTCCACAGTGCAGTAGCACAGAGTGGCCTCACAGTGGTGCTCTTCTACCTCAAATGTAAGACAGTCTGCTGGGCTCATTGTTTGATCTGCTTTTGGTTTTTAAATATATTCATCAGCACAAGCATCGCTACTCAGAAGCCTTCTTGAAACACCGCCAGGCACTTTGAGCAGTTGTGTCTGATATGAAACTTTTTTGCTGTTGTTTCTCCAATAGATTTAAATCCAGGATGCTTTGAGTGTTGTTTCTTTCATATTATGTCTGATATGTGTTTATCCTGTTTAATGTTAAAAGAAAAGTATCTGAAAAGGAAAAAAAGCCAGTGACTTCAATTGTACCTGGATTGCAGTTTCTGTTTTCTACCACCAGGGGATGCTGTTTCAATGGCTTTTCTCGGCTCTTTCATTGAAGTTGCAGAGAGACTTGCAAGTAAACGAGCAGTTTTTGGCCTATGCATCACCAGGTTTTCAACACATGGCACATATATGTATTGAGCAGACAGAAGAGCATGTCACAGAAAAAGTGCTTTGTCAACAAAACTGATATTGCAACACAAAAAAATGATAAAGTCACTAGATTTCGTCCCTCCTGTCATCTTGCTTTTGAGTTTTTAATTTATAAAACATGAATTCCTCCTCTGCATAGAGCCTTACACACCCAACAATAAATATAAACAATAGAAGGAAAAGTGTATAAGAAATGCTGAATGAAGAAAAAGAGGAGAACTGTAATTTCAGGGAGAAAAACTGGAAAGAGTGAAAGATGTGCTTAGCAGTTGGGATCTACAGTAGGACTAAGTAGGGTTGACCAAAAACAAAAACTATAGCAATGACATGAAGTAGTTAGTTAGCTCTAGGTTACAACCTTAAGTCAAAATCTCTTTACATTTTAGCAAACTGCATGTATTCACTCATCCCTTTTATCATCATCTCTTGTTGATCTTAAGATTCAGAGGTTGCTGATGTTCAGATGAGTGTGGTTGACTGCAGCGAGTGGACCGATCTCTGTGCCGCTCAGCCAGGCAGCTCCGTTCCCTTCCAGCCAATCACTGCCTTCCCCAGTGTCTTGCTGCTCCATCCCCAGGACTCGGTCCAGCACTTCAGAGGAATGCTGGGTAGTGAGGCCCTACATCGCTTCATCATGATGTGAGAAAACATGAATTTAGCTTTGAAGTCACATCAACAAATATATTACATATAAATTACATTTTAGTCTATGTAGTGGAACCTATTCTGCTTCTTTTCAGCGCCACATGATTCATTAGCTCAGTGTAGCACTTATACATACATTTATCAAGTGTGGTTCACTCACACTGTGACAACAGTAACCCTCGAGGGAAAGGACACAACCTTGGTGATGTCACCGCAGTGACATCATTGTTGTCCCTGCTTGACCCTGGACTTTTCAAGTTGAAAGCTCCAAACTAATTACGGGTATTAGCGAAGGAACGGGGTGATTTTTAGGATGGTTTGTAAATGGGAGAGTGGGATGGAGTGGAAAACAGCAGGAGTTTTAAGTTTTAATCCGTCCCTTGTGAGTGATCTATGATTTTCATCTGTCTGCTTCGGATGTGACGGCTGTGTCGCTGAGGTTGTTTGTGTTTTGAGGTAATTCGGAATAAGTGATTCCCATATTTTGGCCAAAGGTTGTTTTTTTGTTCCCAGCGTTTTCTCTGGAGTGGCTGCTGTCTCCTCTGTGTGTAGGGGAGAGGCCTACAGACTCACCAGAGCTGCTTAGCTGTCTTTGTGGTGACATTCATTAAAATCATGCCATGCACACAAACCTCTTACCCCATCAGTTAAATATCTGAGCTGGGCGCCCGGGTGACTCAGTGGTGGAGAAGGTGACCACATGTACACAACGCTTTGCGGTGCAGGTTCGAGTCACCGATTTGCCCACGTGCCTTCCCCGTATCTTTCCCCTGTTTCCTGTCTGTGCCGCTGTGGCCAAAAAATTGGGGGGGAAAAATCACAGCTACGTTCTGCTCTCAGAGTCAACAGCATCAATCACAAGACAAATAACTAGCAAAGGGCACAGCATTCACAGGAAGTAGTTCTTAAATCCCCATATTTGATACTAAAGGGTCAAGCAGAAGCAAAGTGAATTCATGCATGCAGGATGTTTGTGTTGGCACAAACAATTACAGCTGCATCATGGATATGACATGCTTCCAGAGAACAACACTGCAACACAAGCAGTGCAGCAAAGTGAAGGAAGACAACAATGTTATTATGGTGCAAATAAAATAAGAGCAGCTATCTGTCCACTACTAGTGAGGTTTTGTCACTTCCAGTGGTGTTACCTGTTCGCTCCCTCAGTAAATGTATATTGTATGTACGTCTGAAAGGTGAGTGACGGTGGAGGAGATTTTCCACAGGCCTTTAACTTCAGTCAGGTCAAAATCAAAGACTGCTGAAGCTACAGAAAAACAATCAGTTTAGTGTCAGTCTGCTTATATGTACTTGTGTGTTTGTGTGGACTTTGTTTTGTACCCAGGAGCCGCACAGCTTCGCCTCTGCTTCTGTCCAGCCTTGAGGAAATAAAGTCATTCCTTCAAGAAGTGCCTCACCCTGAGCTAGCCGGCTACAAGCCTGACAGAGTTGTGGGATTGTTTAAGACACAAACACAAACAGGTAGGAAGTGGTAATTGTGTGTTGTTGTTGTTGTTGTTGTTGTTGTTGTTGTTAAGCAGGTCTCGTTACTAATGCTAAACCTTTCAAAATGTTCCCAGTTATAAAGATCCCTCTAATAGCTGCAATCAATGGAAGAGAAACACTTGGAGGCCTTCTGTTGCTGTGGATTAACACACAGCTGTAGTCTGCACGCATTTCCATTCATATATTTTTGATTCACCGTTTCATTGTTGGTGCTAGCCATCCCAATGTTAGCACTGAGTCTACATTTAAAGGCGGATGTAGCGCTGCTAAGGTTAACCAAACTCTGCAAGCTAATGTGCAACATGTCCTCCAACCAAAACGTAAGCATCCGTCGTTTCTGCAGGTCCCCGAAATACGACCTATATTTACGTTTACAAATGACCACGCCCACCTCAGGCATCGCGTGTCATATGGACCTGTCCGTGGGTAATATTGCCGTGGCTCGGAGGATAGAATAGTAACTTATCAATATGAAGGTTGATGGTTCACTCCCAGCCTGTCATGTCAAAGTATCAAATGGCAATATAATGACTTCCATACATGAATAACAAATGGTTATGGTTAGGGTAGTGTGAGGAATGTGACGACATCGATATTTTTGTCTTTTTCTGTGGTCTGCCGGCCAAAACCGAACACGTTACTTAAACGCACTTTTGTCCACAACCGCTAAATGTCGCCTTTTTCCCTTCCAAAACGTAAATATTGGTCGTAATCCGTGATTGCAGAAACGACCAATGCCTACGTTTTCACTCTGAGGACAGGCTGCTAATGTGACACTGTGCCTGTTTGAAGCATTATACATAGTGTAAAGTCCTACATAGTTCAACAAGTGCTTGTTTCCTTTAGTTCCTGTAACTCAGTCCATTAAATTGTGCTGAGTTTTAAATGATTTTGGAGGTTTTTGTCTTATATATGGAAGCGACAAGATTTTTTTCCTCCGATTTTTTTTCACTTTTATTGCCGCCCTAAAGTGGGCGTTTGTGGAACTGCAGTTTTTGATCCTTAAATGCTGGCTTCATTTTTAACTCGAGAGGTTGTTGCTTGCTTAGCGTAGCCACTGCATCAATTGAGTGATTTGATTAAAATAAATAAAGTGTTCATGGTAATGTGGAAATGTGTAGCTTATTGCTTATTGTGCTTTTAATAGTTTCTGAACAATTATGGCACAGAGGACTGAGATCAAGTTTTGGACGCTCATTTTTGAGCTTTTAATTGTTTAAAAAAAGAGAATACGGAACCACCTCAGTTTGACTGCTTTAAAATGACCTACTCTCTGTCTCAAAATGTTTCTGTCTTGCCACGTTTAGCGTTGTTTATTGAAGCAGCAAAATCCCTAAGAGGAGAAGCACTGACTGGACTGCTGACAGACGAACTGGCGGAGAAATGGTACAAGCTCTACATCCATGCATGTTTTGCTCTTTCGAGGTTGAGGCAAATTGTCTGCTTCTTCTAAGTCGCAGATGTTTAAAAAGTCCAAACGATGATTTTGAGAGTCGTCTATTCGCCTTAACTTTGAGATGTAGGAGTTTAAACTGCACTTAAAGGCTTTAGAACAGAAGTGTCAAACATAAGGCCCACGGGCCAGAGCCGGCCCCTCAAAGACTCTGATCCGGCCCGCTGGATGATGGAATACCTGTTTTTGTCACTAATATAGAATTTTTGTTTTTTGTTTTTTATTACAATGGCTTCACTGTAAAATAAAATTTTAAAAACCACTGATTTCTATAATTACGAGACAGTCTGGACTAAGACTACCAGAACTTTTTCTGTAGTTTTACACATTTCTTCCAATTTAAGCTCAAACAGTGGTGCTGACAGATGACTCTGTCGTATAAAAACATTACATACAGCTTTTTCTTATATTTAAATATCTCTGGGATTCAATGTGCAGTTGAACTTGTGTCCAGACAGAAAGGATGTTCCTCTGGTCTGGCCCACTGAAGACTAAAGTGAGCTGCATGTGGCCCACAGTGCAAAATGAGTTTGACACCCCTGCTTTAGAACATGAGCAGTTTTTGAGAGACAGAGATTTTCTAAAGAAACATCTGTCATTAAAAACTTTGCTACATTTCCAACTTTCGTGTATAACTTGTTATTTATTACTTTAAATTTCAGCTATATTGTCTCTGTGTTTCTGTACCTGGTGGCTATGCAGGGCTGCAGACCACACGATAGACCTTCCCGCAGTGTTGGTGTTTCCATCTTGGAGGACACACACTCATCCTTCTACACTGCCTGCCTCCACCTCAGCTGAAGAGCTGCTCACGCACATTAACACTGCACTGCTCCACCCGATGGTAAACCAGTGTGTGGTTGTGCTCTTGTCTCTGTCTCTCTCTCCATCTTTGTATTCATAATCACCAAGTGCTTTAATTTGGATGACTGAACTGTTTTATTGAAATCATCTAACCAGGAATAATGACTAAATAATAAAGTCTGAAAATAAATAGCTGTAAGTTCTTGGAAGTTGATAAAAGCCAGTATGGAGTTGTTCCTAGGATAATAGGCTTCACATGTGGTTTGGTTTTAGCTTTCTCAATACATTGAAGATCAGAAAAAATGCACACATGGACATGGAAACAATCAGTGCAGATGTTGCTCAATAGCTCAAGTTCAGCTCTCCCTTTGAGTGTTTGTTGAACTGTTGAAATCTAGACTCCAGTCTTTGTTGGGACTGTGAGGGAAACTAGATGAAGTGTGATAATTGGGGTTAGAGGTCTGATTCCTGCCTTGGAAACACTTCCAAGGAGCTCGGGATCAAAAGTCCAGTCAATGACACAGTCTCTCCTATGGTTGTGCTGTTTACCTCACATCCATTTCTTCCTTTATTTTTTATGCTAATGAGAAAGTGACCTGTAGTGAAATGTGTAATATAAAGTTGAAGGAGATTTAGCAGCATTGGTTTACACCAGCAGAAAAAATATTTGGGACGAATGAGGCACAGTCACAAGACTGTAGGAGTTTACTTTTTACTGCACAGAAATTGGAGTATTTCGACAAAAATGTGACGTGTCAGGCAGTTCACTGCATACAAACATCAGTTTGCAGTGTTCCACAGTTTTAGTCACAAAGATCAGTCCACAGGGAAAGTGGAAGTTGCTTCTGAATGTCTGTACTCAGCAGTACACACACAACCCGAAAATCCACTTTCATCCAGTTTGCCTTCATTAACAGTGTGTCCTTTGCCCTGTCTCTTGCTCCTCAGGCCCAAACGGTCACAGCAGATGACTGCCCCTCCCTCAGCCTGGTTCTGCTGGAGGTTTCTTCCTGTTAAAAGAGAGTTTTTCCTCTCCACTGTCACCAAGTGCTTGCTCACAGGGGGTTGTTTTGACTGTTGGGTTTTCTCTGTCATTATTGTAGGATCTTTGCCTTACAATATAAAGCGCCTTAAGGCGACTGTTGTTGAATTGAATTAGAGTTTTTGTTCAGTTACATAATGTAGACAGTGTGACTCAGACAGATTATAGTTTACAGTGTGAAAAACTTCTTTTTGGCCACAACTCATCTTTCTTCTGATGAAGTTCTGATGGTTTTCTTGAACATGATTCTCCTTCAGCAGTTTTACTTTCCAATTCTTCATCTTCTTCTTTCAGCTGGGGTTGCCACATCAGGTCACCTGCTTCCATCTCACCCTATTCCTGGCATGTCCTCCTTCACTGCAGCCTTGAATTGTCTCTGTCGGTCATAATTTAATTAACTCTACTTTAAGTGTCCTTGGCCAGGTTTATCCTGCGTCTTTTACATAGACTTTTAAAAAGTATGTTCCCCTCTATTTAAAATTTGAAGCTCTCATAAGAATTAAAAATTAAAAAATATTCATTGTAAAATTTTAATTATAATTTAAATGATCCCTTTTGCTGTATTTTCTCTTCCACGCTTCACCGAAATATGTGAGAGGTAATTTATATGTGAAAGATCTCCAGTTCAAGTAGGAGACACAGCTCAGCCTCAGGAGGTCAAAAGCCAGTGAACTGGCTCCAAGCCCAGATAAAGGGGAGGGTTTCATCAGGGAGGGCATCCGGCCTACAGATATGTGCCAAATGAAGTATCTGCATACTTCATTTGCATACTACAACTATTGCGGTGACTGCTTGGGATGTAAGCTGAAAGTTCGAAACCTAACTGACCTCTTACTGTGCTCTGCAGTACCTTCACTGGCCACCAGGTGGGTGTTGGCCACACTTTGGGAATCACTGCTTTCGAATAATGTCTGAGTCTTTTAATAGGATGTTCAGCATTTGGGGGGAAATCTTCAACTCAAATCATGCAGGCTCACATGGCATGCAGGGAAAAACGTAATGAGTAGATTTTCACATGTGGCACAGGTGCAGTAATTTCATTATCTTGTTTATCAATAAGGATCAGATACTAAATAATGTGTTTCTGCTCTTAGATCACACATCCTACAGGTCATCTGCTAAACATGGATTTTAGGTTTGTGCTCTGGACTTATAAAGCCGTCCTCCTCTGAATAAGTCCTGTGCTTCATCTTTAATTTCCATGTGTGCGTTTTTTTGTTGCTTTTTTTTCCTTATCAGGTCTGTGAGACAGACTTTTTATGGGTTCTTAAGCATCATTAAATAAACAAGAAACAGCACAGCACAACGAATGATCTTTCCAAAACTTGCCGGCAAGGGAGAGGGACCGGTGAGCTCCTCCGCCATCTCAGATGTCCTGATTGTTGGGTTTACTATGTAATTATTGTAAGGTCTTTACCTTATAATAAAAAGCGCCTTGAGGCGACTGTTTGTTGTGATTTGGCACCGTATAAATAAAATTGAATTGAATTGAATTGAATGGAGATGATCGGCGAAGGAGCCCACAGCAACAACACCAGCTTGTTAGCTGATCGGCTATCTCTCTCTCAGTCCGCCCCCTCTGCTGGCGCTTTTTATTTTCAAGTAAATCTCACGATAGTTCATGACATCACAGAAAGGAGAGTTGCACTCTTAGTACAGCCTTTCTTAAAGCCACAGTACATATAAAGCTACATGATGAGATTGTAGTTAAGGCAATGTTATTTGCATGTTGTCTCTGTGTCTATATGTCTGTGTCTCTGTGTGTATAACTATATGCTGCAGGTTAAGGTAATTAGAAAAGCACAACATATATCCATACAAATTACTTGCAAGAGTGATGATAACTAATAAACAGAAAAGGTTTCTCCATAAACCTAACAGACTTGGTAGATTGATAGTCAGCGTTGAATTTGCTGCATCTCCTTTCATAGATTTGCACATTGTTAACAGATTACCTGCAGAACCTTCCACCCTCATGGCAACTTTTCATCCTGCAGTGACCTTTTATGCAGTTGCACTCGTGTTCTACTTAGTAAATCTGGCCCTTAGTAGTTACGACCCTCTCGGTGTCTCCCTGACAGACCTTCTTAAAGTTCCATCTCCAGTCTTCCTTCACTGCTTGCAGCCTGTTGTGCTTCTTTCAGTGAAATGGCAGCTGCTTCCTACATTCTTCATGCTGACCTTTGCAAGCAGGTTTTATGACATCAGCAGGATGTTGCAGCTGCAGCAAAAACCGGCAATGCGTAAATCTTGGATAATTAGCAGAAACTGGGCATTTGTGCTGACAGTGTAAAAGCCAAACCTTCTCTGAGTCTTCTCGTTCTTTTCAGACACTGTTCGATTCAGTGGCCTGTGTTGGTTGTATTTTTTCAGAAATCTTGGGATTAATTGGCACTTCTATGTCCCCTTTTCATGCTTTCGGTTCACAGCCTGAGCTGACTGTCGAAAACCTGCCGTCCTTCCTCTCGCTGGGCAAAGCCCTGCTCCTTCTCTTTGTGGGAGAAGAGGAGGACAAGATTGGATGGAGGCAGAACCAGGCACTGGTGGAAGAGATGAGAACGGTGGTAGTGCTGGGAGGGGAAAAGATGGAGCGATACCTGGCCTGCTGGATCCACCTGTACGTTTATCAGTCAGTTCTTCTGTTGTTTCTCTTGATTTGCTGCTCTCTCCTTTAAAAAATTAATTTTGTCCATGTTATTTGAATTTCAGTGGCCGCACTCCAGCTGGTATGTCTGTCCTGGGGTCCTATCTAGGCTCCATGCCCCCTCTTCCTGCACTAGTCCTCACACACTTGCCATCTAGAGATGAAATCTACCAGTACCCACCCACCACCCCCATAGTGGCCTCCTCTGTCCTGCACTGGCTGCAAAGGGTTGAGTATGGGACCGAGTCACCAACAGGTAAGCAGGAGAATGGTGGTAGTAAAGACAATATTTCAGTTCTGCTGAACTGGTTTTGTCCTGATTTTGTTGGAGTTGAGCTAAAGATGGATTTTAGCACATATTGAAAATCCCTCATGAAGCATTCCAAAGAGACAGGAAGCAACAACAGAAACACTTGTGGGTGACTGTAGATTGAGCTTTGCAATTAAGAGGTTGTCTTCTCTCTGTCTGCAGCAGCAGCTTTCTGCATGCAACAATTAGTCTTTGAAATTCCAATTTCCCGTACCGATTTCTAAATGGACACCTGCGGTCAGCACATTCCCACCGCAGAGGATTGCACAGCAGAGACAGCTGGAGGTGATCGTGGAGCAAAAATCAATATTATGAAAAGGTTTCTAGTTGTAGTTATAAATTTAACACCAGGGACAAAAATGGTTTGACGGAGTATTACTATTAGGCTAGTGCCTCCAAAATTTTGAGATACCCCTACCGGAGGTAGAACCAAACCCAACCATGTTTTTCGTAATCTCTAAGGTCTCCCATACATGAAATGGGTTCTTGGCCAAAAATATTTTACTGCCAAGATGGTGAAATTGATAGATATTGTTACATACCCCCAAACTTA
>VOQJ01004829.1:35962-48739 GCA_015052665.1 Apistogramma diplotaenia
CTAAGTTTTTCATTTTTTAATTTTCCTAACCAAATTTACTTCCGTAAACAGGGGGTTGATTTTGAACACCCCCCCCCCCCCATACACACACACACACTCTCTCATTCTCACTCACTTTGAATCAAGCAATCAAACGTTTTCATTGCGGGGATTTATATGATGACTTGCTGTTCTTGTTCATTTGCATATGACTGAGGAAAATATGTTTAATCTTTCACGGCGTTTGAAAAAAAAATTTTTTTTGTACCAGGCTATTTCAGCAGCATTCTGAGAAGAGACCACACAGTGAGAAAAGCAGAACAGTAGCAGCGCACTGGCAGAAAATTTAAATACTGACCATAAAAGTGAACATAATTTACCAGGGGGCAGCATTTATGAAGTGTTTCTGTCAGCCTGTTGGTGCTTTTTGTCTCTATTGACTGAAGTCAATTAGCAGAGACTAAAGTTTTGAAAGATCTTTTCCTCCAAATGCCACGAGGGAGGAAGCGACAAAGCCTTGGCGTTTTCTCAGCTGTGGGAGATGGCTTAGCTTTGTCACTGGCTTGTCAATAAGTACCGAGTAGCTGAAGAGAAGTCCAGTGAGTCATTGGAAGTTTGAGAGTAGGTGAGTTAATGGTGTGCTCATGGACCTGGGGTCTGTGTTCTGAGAAGGAGTGTATGTGACTCATCCGTCAAGAAAAAAAAACAAACCCAGACAATAATTGGGCCACTGAGCAAGAACAAAGAGCTTTGGTTATGTGTTAACTCATGAGTGTGTACTGTTGAGTCTGGTGTGTGTTTTTCTTTTGGGGGTGTAGCCCGGGGCAGTGATGCTTCCTCCTGAGTCCGGAGGTTGTGTGGTTCTCATAGAGAGATAGCAGAGGGGATTGGGTTTTTCTGCATGTCAGATTAAGGATAAAACAAAAGCCTTAATCTCTTTCGTGCCGGCCCCGACTTTGAGTCCCAACAGTTTCACTTGTTGATGTCAGGCTACATGTCTTTTTGCATATTTATTCCCTCTGCAGGCCTGTCATTTGGCTTGATTACACAACAGAGTCTTCAAAGCTAATGCTGGAAATGGGGCATGAAATTCCTTCAAAGTAGACATCTCACTATTAGATTTTTTTTTTCTTCAGTTTAATGTAATGCTTGTGTGTTCTTGCCCAAAGCGTAAATGTGGTTAATTCGCTCAGCTAAAGGGATGTAAGCGGATGCAAGGGCTCCCTCAGGGTTCTCTCTCAAAGAGTTGACAGAGAAATCAATATGTCTCCACCTCCCCTCTTACAGCTTTTTGCCCCTCGAGGCAAATGTGATGTGGAATGTGTATTTGTGCATAAATGTGTCTGTGTGGTTTTCAGCATGTCTGGGTGGGCATGAGAGAATGTGCACAGAAATCGCTGCATGCAACAACTGCAAAATGTTCTCATGCTTTCGTCTCTGTAGCTCCTGCTGTGTTTATTTTATTCATGTGTACGCAGTGTTTCAGGGGGAACTGGATTTTCATGAATATGTTTCATTAATCATTTGAGTTATTAAAATAAATGATATGTCCATGTGCGATGCAGATACGAAGCAAAGCTGTTTCTGAATTGAGTTCAAGGTTCATTTCAAATGAACAGAACTATTCAACATTTCTTCTTGAGACTTTTACTAAAAAGATAGAATCCATTATGTCTGTGAGGTGTTAAAGATCAATGAGAAGCAGCCAAATTGGCATCAAGGGGAGGCAACGGCTAAAGGGGAAAATATGGTTCTGCAGAGCTTACAGACAGTCTTGCAGTCCATTACCTGCATGCTGTAGGTGTTTACTGCCATCAGGGGGCAGTGTTACAAACAACCAGTCAGTGCGCTGCTTTATTATTATTTTTTGACTGCTGCTGTTGGTCCTTCAGCCAGCTGCTGAGAAGAGCAAACTTACAACTATTTAAAAGACCAAACTGTCTTGTGCACTTTCTGTACATTTCATGTTGCATTTTTGTGGTCTTTGATATATATTTTTTACACCGTTTTAACATTTGGCACACAAAAAAATCTCTATAGCAGTGGCTGATTGTTTTTATTACTGAAATATATGAATTTTAGAAAACCTTTAAGTTCTGCTTGATTATAGGCATGACAGAAGAGCACTTTTACAATACCTCCACCATTCAGCTGTCTGCGAGACATCGCTGCTGCAGATGCTTTTTGGATGTTTACATTTAGGTAAGCTAGTGGTGGCTGCTGATGTAATACTCAGTCCTGCCATCTAAATATGGTCATTTCTGGCAAGCACGGGTACACGTGATCTGTATGTGGTAGATGTGTACTTGTGCTCGCATACTATATGATCCAACATGGAGGAGCTATTGTACCCTCTGTCAGTTGATTTGATCAGATTGAGTTAGCACTTAACATGAACTTTCAGTTTTGGTATTAGTATATTTGAATGAAACCACAATGTTTCTTTACATTTCATTTGGCCTCTGTGTGGTCTGTTTAAAGAAAAAGGAGTAGTGTTGCTTGATAAAATGAAATCCTTCAAGTGGAATTCCTGAGGCCACTTACCAAATTAGAATTCCCGAGATGCTCAGTAGATGGACAGTCCTGCGAGTCCTGGAGGTCTTTCCTTCAAAGCAATATTTTGGGTTTAAAAAAAAAGAGCACAATGAAATATGAGTTGTCTTTATTTATTCTGGAGTTCACAGAAGGGACTTGGTTTGTTTGATTTTTTATTTTTATTTTTGGTTGACCCTTAATCTTTGTGAAGGGAAATGGATACATCAGGTTAACAGAAGTCCATTCCCCCACTGGAATAAAAGCCTCTTTTTGCTCAATAAACAGCAGTTACAAATTCAAAAACTGAAGCATCATCCAAGTCTGAAGCACCGCAGTCATTTTGGATTTTCCTTTTGATTTTTACCCTGTTGTCATCTGTGCCCCTTTACTGCAAATGCAGCTTCCAGTGCCTCAGAAGTGCACTCTTTGGTTCCAGTTTCCTGCGCAAAAAGTGACAGAAGACTGTGAACATCTAATATTTGGAGTGACAGTCACAGAGCACAGCAGATAAACAAAATAAAAGGAAACTTTGATTTCTTAACAAAACAATTTGTTCATTTGCATATGGATGAGAGATGTATGTGCACACTCAGATATTTTATATATTGTTTTTCTCCTTATTTATGTCAAAAAGTGAAATGCTGCCAAAGCTGCCAGCCACACAGCCAGCATCCTGTCTTTTAATAATACCTTTCAGCCAGCGAGCTGTATTATATTCTCAGTGGCTCTTTTAATGGCTTTATGCAATTATATGCAGAAAATAAAGACGGAAAATGAGTTCCAAGATGCCTGATTGTGAGCTTGCGGTTCCAGCAGGAAGGCGCTGGCTCGTAAAAATTATTGATGATGTACACCATGTGATACGAGTGCTGAGCAGGATGAGGCAGCATTAAATCCCACTGATGTATAGGCCTCTTCTTCTCTCTTTATCACTTCTTTTCTCTCTCTCTCTCTCTCAGTCCTGTGAGAGTGGAAGACTGATGAAGAGGAGAAATGGGGAAAAAAAAAGTTGCAGTAGAGGAAAAAAATCAGATATAGCTGGTTTAAACTTTGCTTTTGTATTTTGCAGGTTTTCTTTTTTTCTTTCTTTCTTGGCCGCACGAGTGACATTTCTTAGTCACGGTACAGCTGTAGCTCTGAGACAGTTCAAACGGGCGCATGTAACAGCATGTATTTAATAAAGCATGCTGGGGGCTGTGATATGGAAAAAAAAAGGTTTGTTTACCTAAAGTTGTAGTTACCTGCGTGGTTGATATGGAGGTTTCCCTTTTTTGCAGGGATCTGCCCTACATTATGGTTACAGTACTGGATTCAATGCATGGATGATAAATAATGGTTATAGCAACACTTAAGTAAATGGCTCTTTCAGCTACAGCTTGCCTTGGGTTTGCAAGTTGAGACACATGCATTGTGTGCAGTGAAGTCAACTGTTGCTCAGAGTGAACCCCCCCCCCCTTTTTCTCTCTGTAAATATGAAACTGATAATTCAGGTAATCCTCACTGCTGGAGACTTTTTTCAACCCCCATCAGTATTTTCTCTCTCCAACATGTGGTGTAAAGCGTGCGGATGGTATAGAATTGACCTTGGCTCATCACAGCTCCACTGAGCCAGAGTAATCACATTCATTACAAATGAGGTAAAACAATGCAGAATTATGTTGTTTCTCACTCTGTTCCTGTTCAGCAAAGCAGTAAAGTGCAGAGTGCTTGCAGTTAAAGCTAGTTTTTGTTGTTATAATTTAAAATTTTGACCTAAACTTTGAGCCACTAAGAGGCAGTGTCTTACCAGGAAGTTTTTGTATACTTGTCCAGCCCTGTAGCAAGCAAGAAGAAAATCCAGTATTTGGTGTGAGATTTCAGTGGTTTAGCAGTGAATGTTTGTCAGCCTCTTTATGTCAGCCATGTTCACGGGGCGCCCTGCATCATGCCCTATGAATGCTGGGATAGACTCCAGCAATGTGACCCTAATTTGGATACGCGGTTAAGAGAAAAATGAAAAGAAGGATGGATGGATATATGGTTGGAGACACTCTAGTTAACCATTTGGTTGATAGTGCTAATCGCATACATTGTGCTATTGTTGTGAGTTGACTGCTGAGCCTATAACAACCAGAGATTTTTAAAATAAAGCTGCTGTTGTGCTAACATATAGTCAACTACCCATTGAACTGACATTAGTCCACTAATTCTCAGTGGGCCAAGCCATCCATTGTTGTATGTGAATGCAGTTAACTGTGAGTCAGAACTCTCCCATCTTTCTCTTCATACTGGAAATGGGACACTACAGTGTTTGCACAGAGGTGGCCAGAGCAGCTTTCTATTATGGTTTTGGAGACATGGCAACCACATGATGGTAACCTTTCCACTATTTTGGACATGTGACAATGCAGGCTGACGTGAATAAGGCTCTTAATCCATATCAGAAACAGAGACTGCCTTCAAAGTAAAAGTTGTGCGTTTTGAAATGTTTTGGACGCAGCATTCAGGTGCAACTTTTACTTTGAAAGCTCTTTAAAGTTCTTTCTGGTTTCTTTTCCAAGTTTAGCTAGTCTGCAAGTTTTCATCTTCCATGCCAAAGCAAAACCAAAGCAACAAGTTGATGCAGCAACTTCTTTGTCACTGATTTCACCTAGCAACAGTCAGCAACCTCCAGGATCCACCCATCGACCAGTTCGTCTCTATTGGTTGTACGAAGTCCAACTCTCGAGCAATCTATTCATGCTACACAGTTAGCTTCAAAGTGAGGGTGTATCGCTACTTTAATTAAGCAGAACATCATATCCCTACCATCCCTGTCACAGTCACATGGCTTAACAGTGTTGCTGGTAAAAACTCTGCACTGAACATTTGAGAATTTGCTCAAGTTTTTGGCTATTGCTATATGGCAAACAATAATGATAACAGTTTTTATCTGACCAGTCTAGAAGACAGGTTACAAGTTCAGAAATATACCTAGAGGTATTCATTGTTTACCCTTGTGTTTAGAGCCCAACCGATTTATCTGCTGATATTATCAGCTGATATTTGCTAGTCTGCCGGTATCAACATTTATCATGGCTGACAAATGAAAGTTTCAAAAGTAAAGAAGAGAAGGGAAAAGCATCCTTCAACCATGTTGAGTGTCGACCTTGCATTAGTTTGTCCAGAGTTGGTGCTGATGGAGATAAGGATTGTTCTATGTATCTTCTCTTCTTCTGACTTTGGACTTGTGGCAGACTGTACTTGACAGTGACTCACTACACCACCTTGTGGTATAAATTGTTCTTACACAATAGTACATCATGCCCCTATTTTAAGGCAGTTTATATCTCTTCAGGATAATACATAAGCATGAGTGACATAAAGTCAGCTGTCTCCTCACATGTTGTTCATATCTTTAGTTAATTTTGGATCGCTTCTAGCTATTGTTTCAAACACATTCCTTACCTATCCAGTAGCTTTAAAGGCAGCAGCACTAATGAGAGAATACTGTCTAAAACGACACCGGATTCAGACAGGTAGTGCATGTACAGCCCAACTGTGCGTTAACCAAAAATAATTGAGCCAATTTTAAATGTACCTCTTTTCCAGCAAAACAGACTTGCTCAAGCTGCCATCTCCTCAGCAGGGTCTCAATCAGCTGCATTTAACACAGTGGCTGTCATATGCAGAGTACAGCTTCTCCCTGTTCTGAAGCCATTAAGGTCACGGTAACCAACGAACTATGAATTATAAACTGTTGTTCCCTTAATATAAGAGAATGAAGAGGATAGAGTCATAACCTGCTTCTATCATATGTCCTGAATTATGTGTGTGATATGTCTTTTTTCTCTAACACAGCAGCTAATTGTATTTTTACATCCAGCTTTTTTGGCCTTTTAACATTAATATCAAATGTGGATTCAGGATGCCTGTTCTTTAGACCGACATGTGCAAAATGTAGAAAACTAGAGCTGTAAAACAAGCATATTATGTATGTTAAAAGAACCAAATGTAACATACATACAGACTTGACGCAACACTGGGAAGCAGGTCCACAGAGGAAATACCAAAACGGAGACATCCAGACTACGACACATGAACTGGATATGGAGGCACCAGAAACAACACATAAGACTTGACGTAGGAGGGATAAAACAGACACCAGAACATATGAACGTGGGGAAGACAAGAATAAAGGAAACGAACTAAATGCAAATAACTATAACTAAGAAGAAGAATCACTAAACTGTAACGGCTAAGAATTTAAACCTGTAAACAAACAGAAACAGCCAAAATACAACAAAAACAGAACCTCAAGGAAAAAAAAAAATCGCAAAACACTAGGCAAACGGCCCAGGACCATGACACAAAGATTTATTCCTCACACACTCGATTTTGTACTTATTTTAGCTAGAAATAAAACAGACTTCCTGGTTAAATATGCCATATGTCATCTTTTCCTTTTTATTCAGGTTTCCTATCAATTCACATAATTACATCTGACGGCACTCGAACCTCTGACTTGAGTGAAAGTGCAGTGAGCGTCATCTGCTTCCTTGTACTCTTGCTACTCAGTAGCTCCTGGCATGTACAGTAGTGCCCTCAGCTGTACAGCTAATAGGATTTCAAGTTGAACGTGATTTATTTTTCCCACACTGGAGTTTCACTTCTCTCATGCTGTTTTGTCAAAGTGCATGATGTGACATTTATTCATTTTATCCCTGCTAGCACAGCTTGTTCAATTACACTGTGACTAAAAACTTCACTTCTCGCCAAGTTTCTTTTCCCCCTAAATAAGAAACGCTGAGATGGGTTTGACAGCAGGCCTGTGCCTCTGAGCATCTTTGATACATTCTTACAGTATTAAACACTAGAAACATTGAATCGGGGATCAAGTGTGCTCCTCCCCCACCCACATTTAAATCTGGGGATTTTTCAAAAAGGGAATAATACAGTTTGGCTCTGTGATGAAGTCATTGGTAAGGCGAGCCTGCTTTTCGGCTAGGCAGCTAAAGCTATCATGAGACTGACGCAGCATTTCAGCCTGAGCTCGGAGGCAGAAGAATGAGGGGATTTCTGCTGAATTGATGTTCGCAGCTAGAGGTTTAATACTTCACAGAAAACTGGGCTGAGCACAATAATTTTGTGACAGTCGATTTCACCACTTTTTTTTTTCTTTTTTGGTTTGTTTGTTTCATGTTAATTTAAACTCCTGCCTAACACATTCCAAATTCATCCCAAGAATAAAAAAAAAGGTTAATATGTTATTGAGTGGTTTAGAAGTGGAAGCTGAATAGATGCAAATTACACAGACTACTCAACTGAGGAACAGAGCAAAAAGATTCAGGTCAAAACGTTAAATCTGATTATTTTTGCTTTGCACTCGTCAATTGTTCATAGCTTTTATTTGTGGAAGCTGCTTCCTGGCTGCAATTGTCTCCTGGAATTACACTCAGTCAAGTGGCCATTTGTCTTGATCCTTCCTGACCAACAGCTTTGCAAACCGCCCAGCAGAAAAATGTAGATGGCTGTGATAGGCATCAGAAACCCTTATTTCACATCCCTTGTTACATAAGATTTGATTTTTTTCTTTATGACCAGAGAGGCTGGAGAAAAGACGCTGTAAGGCAGGATCGACGTTACCCATCCATACAACAGCACTGAAAGGAGGATAGAATTCAGATATGATTGTTTTGGAAACAGTGTAAAGTGCGTTTTGGGATGCAAAGACAGTCTTATAGTACTCCAGTGTGATATCTTCTGCGTGGCACAATAACAGGTTCACAGCAGTACTAACAAATCCACAGGTGGTGGATAGTGTCAGGAAGGATGGTGCATGTTATGTTCTCGGATGGTGATGGGTACACAGAGTGGGTGTGCGTGTAGTCCCGATGGCATGTTGTTTCTAACACAGCAGATGCAGACTGTTGCATTAAACCTTTGCTGAAAAACCCGACACTTAATGATAAATGGCTACAGCCACGCTCTTCTGTCTCTGACTCAAAAGTTGCTCCTAGACTTTGAAAACATGTAGAAAAACCCATTTTCATCATAAGGAAGGTGGTGGTAAAGGTAGAATAAAAGTAAAAGTGAGTTTACACGTCCACAGATTTATTGCATGTCCTCACGCTGTGACCATACGGAGCTGCAAAAATGCCACAGATGAGACGAGAGAGCAGTCAAAGTAATTTTTCTTTTGTTTTCTCTGCTCTCTCGCTTTATCCTCTTGGAGGCAGAATATTAATTCTTAGTGCTGCATCACAACACATTTGTTTGTTGTTTTGTGATCCCACAAAATCCTTTGACAGGCAGACGGGGAGCGTTCTCATAAATGGGAAGTCAACAAGGGTATGCAAAGTTGCTGATTGAGGCCCACAGTTCACAGTGAGACAGCCTAGCAGTTAATGTGATGCGTAACCAGCAATCATCAATTATTCATTGTTAAAACATTTTCCAGAGTAGTAGGAAAGAGTGCTTTTATGGACAGGCAAATTACTTATATCTTTAGGGCTGCTTTATCTCTAAATTCCTTGCAGACATGCTTTGCATGTTAAATATTTTTGATGCAACAATGCGGCTAGCTACTGTATGGAGCCCTCGCTTATAGGGGAAGGACATTTGTTCATTTTTATTGTAGCATTACATAAAAAATTTGATAAATATTTTAGTCTCATAATTCTTGGATATTATAAATGCATTTTATGAAGTCAGTAATTTGTGTCTCGCACCAGAAGGCACAAAAGTGCACTTATGGGCCAAACTCAATTAAGCTAAATGCTTTTTATTACTCTATAAACCTGATTAGGAATCGCATTTCTGTGACAACAAAAACATGCATTTACCGTTATTGTTTGCTGTGATGCACTAGCAATGATTTGAAAATGTTACATAACAGGGAGAGCCTATGAGAGGCGGGGATGGAGGGATGGCCAGATGTAGAATCAGGTGGGAGAGGAAGAGAGCCTGACCTGACTGACTAACCCAGCTGGTGGCCCAGCATTTCCATCAGCCATCGCCCTTTGTCTGTCTCTCACGTCTTTGTCCATGTGTCCTCGCTTTATTTTCAGATTTCTTTCACAACGGTTTTGCTTTCTACACCTGCATACAGCCGCAGGTTTATATTCGGATTGATGTCAAGTGAACTCAACTGTTAAATGGGACATTTTTGTGTGTATATATATATATATATGGTTTGATTTAGCAAAGATTTAATGCCAGATGTGCTTCCTGATACAACCCTTCAAATTATCTGGACTTGGAATTAATGCCGCATTCCAGATACCTTGGAAGTCACATGTTAGAACTCAAGCGTGATGTCATTCCCAAGTTGAGTATTAAAGTTAGAAAAGCAAAGAAAAACAGGATTTGCTTTGCTTCCTAACAAGTCACAAAAACTTAACAGTGGCAGAACAGATGAAACATTTAACAGTTTTACTATGGTTTATGGTCATTGTCGTCATCTTGGAACGCTAACTCGGAGTTGGTGGAGATGTTCCAACTTTCTGAGTTGGAAACCCAAGTTGCGGGAGCGTCCCAGATGAAAATTCAGACTGGGAACTCAGAAATTTAGACTTCTGACTCCATCTGGAATGCACTACAACACCAACACTAAGAGCACACACTAGCTTGTGACCCCTGAGGCTGGGTTTGTGGCTGTCCATGCGAGCCAGATTAGCATTATGATAACATTTGAATACTTCAGTCTTGCTGAAATGGAACTTTTACAGACCTCTCAAGTGATTTATGGAAGCATACTGTCATATATCAAACACTAGTGTCCTATGCCCTCGTTTCTAGTGGCTCTTGGGGTGTCAATACCCACCCACTTTGCATAGCCAACATTTTTTTTTTTTTTTGCCCAGACTGTCTTGAAGTCACCAAATGACATTGGCTCACTTCTTTGCTACCATTGCTTCCTTTGTGGATGCAGATTTGTTTACATGAAAATGCCATAAAAACTTTTTTGTCACAAAAAAAAAAAAGAATACTTTAATTGAACAAAATCATAATTGTGATTATTGATTGACTGATTTTGCCCTACTGTCCAGCAGCGTATTTTGTAAACTAGTGAACAATGTAACAGAGACACTTGACTTTACTGTGCATCACTATTTGCTCAGCTGTGCTGCATACTCTGCTACATGTGCTGAGAGCAAAGGACATAAACCTCCTCTACTAGACAAACATGATGCCACAGATTTTCATTTTACATACACAGTTTCTGCATTAGGTCAGTTAAAAAAAGATCCAACAACATATATGCAGATATTTATTTCAGGGGTGTAGTGATACAAAGCGGATGTCAGTGGAGGACAAAAGGGTAATGACATTCCCTTATCTTTGAGGGTGACTTGTGTCATACTGACAGTTCCTTCATGCTTCACTTGCACTGTGCAACAGATAGTAGTCAAATGTTGCTCTGGTAGCCAAAATAGGCCACAATGGCTAAAAGTCAGAGTTGCTTGCAAGGTCACACACTGCCTAACATATGAACATGACACAGCCCTTTAAAATATCCCTCAGTTTAACATTAGTCCACTTTAAAAATACTAGTGTGTTTTTTTTGTGTCAATACTTCAGTCATTGACAGCAGTATCATCTTCAGACCACTCAGTTTTTACTAAAGCACAAAAAGCTTGGATGTTGATAAAGAACATGTGTTTAAATATTAAAGCGAGCTGTTTGGCGTGAGCTGTTTGGCGTGAGCTGTTTGGCGTGAGCTATCGCACATTTAAACAGCAGGTTCACAGTTTTTCAAGTCTGTCTTGACGCAAGCCATAAGGATTCTGTCATACTGGCCCACGAAGCAAGAATCAGCAAAAAAGGGCAGCTGAAACTTGGCAGGGGTGTGCTGAATCACAGCTCGGGTAATCACTTTAATGCATGAATGTCTCTTTGTGTTGCGTTTGTAATACTTTGCTCACATAATTACACCCTACAGCACTGGAGTCTTTGACTTCAGTGAAAATGGAGTGAATTGTTAGATAAGAAAATTTGTGGGTTTTTTTTTTTTTTTTTTGTCATGTTCTTTGCCTGACAGCTTTTATTGGACCCTCTATTTTCTGGTATTACAAACTGTAACACTGAATCCACTTTCAAAATATGCATCAGATTTTAATGCCCAAGTTGGGTTGAAACAACTTTTTTTGTTTTTCGAACATTTTTGTTGCACGCTGAAGATTTAAGATATGTTAACATGTGGATTGCTGTGCTGCTGTAGATGGAAACTGTCACCTAATGCATTATCATTATGATAAAATTGGTACACTGCACTTCTTCTCCATTCAGCAAGACTGTGTTAAACAATCTGGTTAAAATGTCCACTGCCCTCTTGAGTAGACGTCTCCATACCTCCACAGGTATGCCATCTGGATCAACTGCCTTTCCACTCTTCATCCTCTTCATAGCTGCCCTCACTTCCTCCTCAATAATCCTCTGCACTTCCTGATTAACCACTTTTCACTCAAATCCTTCTGCTCAGTTTTACATGCGGAGCTTCAAATCACCAGCCAATTTCTCAAACTGTTAGCAGGCTAAGCAGCTATGAAGAAGCTCCCCCAGTGCAGCTTTTACTCTCTCAATCTGTGATGATTTTGTTGCCTCGGTCTGCTTGTCTTATTTTTGGCTGCTGTGTTTTGACTCCATCTGACACATCAGCGCTCGGCCAGTCCTTATCACAGAATGTTCACGTAATGTTCTCGCTAGAGTATAATTCACCGATGCTGCCACTTTAATTCATTTACGCACGTGTGACTCAAGGACAGACAAGCAGACAAACAGAAACGGAGTCATGTGACCCCTCTGACCCTTTGTTCTGTGTTTCCTGGGTGAGTTATGTCTCATTGTTCCTTTCTGTCACTGCTGCAGTGGGCCACAGGACAATCACGCTGGCCTCATAGTGCCACATTCACTTCTCCAGCCAAGCTCTGATCTCACACCTCTCACTTCACATTCTCATTACTTCAGGCTGTTATTAATTTATTTAATCAATAGCTGTTTAAGAGCTCCTCCTCGGAAATCCATAATGGCAGCAGATTCACCGGGCTGCTACATCAAGTTATAAGCATGGCTCGGAGCGCGTCTTCGGGCTCAGATGTGTGCTCGTGATGGGTTAAATGCAGATTTTAATACACAGTACAGTGCATTATTCACATAACGACAGCATGGTTGTTCAAACAGTTCCCAAACTTGAAGGGCAGTGAGTCTGAACTTCAATACGACTTCTCCTCCTGCAACTTCCAGAGTATCTGATGCTGACTCAGAGATCATACTCGTCCAGTGGCTCCATTGTTGCCACAAGCT
>VOQJ01004831.1:7462-23987 GCA_015052665.1 Apistogramma diplotaenia
GTGTGTGTGTGTGAGTGAGTTACAGTGTGTGGCAGTACGAGAGCACAAGACTGCGACTGGCACATAAGATCATCAGATGTGCGAGTGTGTGTGCATGCTGTATACAGATTCAATGTGTTGGCGGTTCAATATGAGTGTGTGAACTCACATCTGTGTCTTTGTGATCAGTTTGCGAGCTGTTAATTCACACACTATCTCTCTCTTTCACACACACACACACACAGACACGAGCGTGTCCTGACACAACTCGTGGGGTGAAGCATAAAGCCCAGAAGCACCATCCAGCATCCTCGTATCACCACCATCCGTCCTTTTGTTTACGACTCATTCTTCCCCTTCTCCTTGTCTTCTTCCCCCACAGTATGAGTCAGTTCTGTCCTGTTTTACCCCCTTTTCCATCCTTCTGTCCTCACATCTCCTCCCTTTCTATCACTTCCCCCATCTAAATATCTCCGCCTTTTTTTCTCTAATCTTCAATCTTTCTTCCTCCCTGTTCCTCCATCCTTCTCACCCCGCCTCTCCTCTCCTCTCCTCTCCTCTCCCAGTATTCTGTTAAAGTCACGACCCGATTCTGTTCACGTGCTCATCACTAAATGACAAACCAGAGACAGCTTCCGCCTCTTAAAGGCCAAAGTGAGATGTGTGCAAATCTATCCCCCCCCCCTCTCTCAGCCCTTTTTACCACTCAAACAATATGTGTTTTTTGGAGCCACCCTGGGCTTCGCTCTGTCTGAAACTACAAGTAATGGCACCATTCATACGAGAAAGAAAAGGTCTTTTTCGCGCTCGTGTGTTTGCCTTTTTATAAACTCCATTTCCAGTGATGAAATACTTACAGCTTACACGTTGTCCTCTTTTGGTGCAGCGGTGAGGTGGCAGCCCATTTCATCTTTTGATACATATTGCACAAACTTAAAAAAAAAATCTCACCTAATCATAGGATACACCTTCTTATTCGCTGTGTAGAGTTTAGCTGCCTTTGGAGGCTCACATAAATATTTATGAGATAAACTCATCGTCAACATCATAGTGGGTATCATCAAACAGATGAAGGTTATATGAAGACAGGCAATTTTAAGGGGGAAGAAGAAGAAATTGAATTTTGTTTACATTGGCTTGTTGTTAGTCTCGCGGCGCTCGGGGTTTGTTTTTTCCCGCTATATCTCTACATAAATCATGCCATTAAAAACTCCACTTGAATGGTGGTTTGTTTTCCCGTGAACAATATGATCTGCTGCTTTTCAAACAGCGAACGTGCCAACGTTTTCTCCACCCAAGTGAAATCAATCCAACTGATAATTCCAGAAAAATATTTACATGAGCGCTGCATCAAATGATCTGATAAGGTGTCCTGCCAACCCGCTCCGCGGCAGGCGGGCTAATTTATACAGTTGTGCATTCCAGTCATTCGCTGAAGGCAAACTCTGAGGACGATGCACAGAGTGGCTGGGGCTGGAGTTGCTTTCGTAAAAACCTGATTAAAAGTTTCTAATAGACACATAAAAAATACTGTAAACAATCCAGTGCCCGTACAATTTAGGGTGCAGACTCACTTTGCAGGTTTTTTTGACTCTCTTTCATTTAAATAACTATTATACTGAAACCCGAGCTATCTTAGACACTTTATGGCTAACCAAAAAAAGATTAATATTGCTCACAGCATTCACTTCTGTGCCTGTTCTCACCGGGAGAAACATCCTCCCCGCAACAAACCTGCTACGTTAGCCTGAGTCACACAGGTGCCGTGGGGCTGTTGTTAATTTGTTGACTCAAGCGCTGGAAACAGGCAAACTCTTGGGGAGTTCATTCCTAATTTAATTACCGATTTGTTCCCTACTCTTGCTGCTGCTTCTCCACTGCTTTCTTCTATCCGTGCATTATGAGCTAATGCCAATTGCTCCTTTAGAGCGTGCTGCTGCACACTGAACCTTAACTCACACGTGAGTCGACAGTGTTTGTCTGGCCTGATTGAGTTACTGCAGTTTGGTGCTTGTTGGGAACCAAGGAAATGGAGCAGTGAAACAGTGGCAACTGGCAACATATCCTGTGATAGCTGCATTTTAGGGTTAGCGATGCCCCTACCTCCTGTATGCACAGGGCATTACCTAGAATCAAATCACGTTCACATTAAAAAAAAAAAAGGTGAAGTTTATGTCCAGGATCATAAATCACTGGATTAAATTGTGCAAACTATTTTGAGACTGTGTGTAAATACATTTACATCTCCTGCTGCTGTCAAACTGGAGGCGGTTAGTTCACAGCGTCTCTCACTGTGGTTCAGAACTTCATGGCTCACCTTCACTTCAGTTCAAAATAAAAGCAAGCTTTAACTGATTATGATATGAAAGATAATGAACTCCTGCAGGTGGCATCACCACATGAAGTCATCATGACATCGCTGCAAAGCAAACCCCCCCCCCAAAAAAAAATGCCTCAGCTTCCACCCAAATATCCAAACAATGCGAGCAACACTTCTGCTTTTCTTTCCTCCTCACACCAACCATCACTTAAATATGGTGACGTGAGAAAGATATTCACTTTATGGCTCAATTTTATGCCACTACTCCTCTACAGACTATGAAGTGAGCTCAGTGGGAATGAAGCATAAGACAAATGCCACCCTACGTGGAGCTAAGAGTGGCCGCGCATGGAAGTGCGGCATAAAATGAACCGTCATAAATTAGTTTTATTATGCTGTGTCTGTATATGTTTGTGTAAATGTGAGTAGACTGGCTTTTTACAGTCCTGTGACACCAGGAAAGGCTCCTGTGGGAACAAGACAACCCTAAAAAAGTGGTCCCCTGTGAGTCTTTAATCTAGCCGTTTATTAGATGAATGTCTGTTTTTAGGGTTGAGAGTCCAGGTTAAGGGCGAGGATGGCCCTTAATAGTAAATTACAGCATGTGTATTTACTTTAGTTAAACAGAAACATGTGGAAGCAACCACTTGAGCCAAAACAGTGTTAAAAAACCTGAAACTTGACTTTCACTGAGGCCTTTGGTGTGTATGTGTGTGCGTGTGCGTGTGCGTGTGCGTGTGCGTGTGTGTGTGTGTGTGTGTGTCTAGCATTTGCTGGTACTAGCTTGCAGCCACGTAGCTCAATAGTGGAATTAGGGTGATATTGGATAGACTGTAACACATTACGCCACTTCACTGTCATGGATGGCTGAGTGCTTATAGCAAAAATCACTTACAGCACACTCTCAAACACACTCTGTAAAACACGCACACAAAGCCTGAAACATGATAACATCCATTTAACACACACACACACACACACACACGCCTTTTTTGATATTTGGTAGCTTGGAAGTAAACGACAAACGAGGAGGATGTTTAAGGAGATGTTTTTTTCTTCCTGAGGAGATTTGGAAAAGGAAAGTGCCAACCGCACATTAAGCATGTTCTTTCTTTTATGCAAGCCGCATAAAGCTCTTTTATATCATTTTAGATAATTTCCCGCTCACACAAGCTCTGGCTAAAGCATATTTCTCTCCTTTTATCAGCTTTTTTTATCACTCGATCCTCTTTACAAGCATTTTCTGTCTCCTTTTGCTAAGTACAGCCTTTTTTCACAGCCTCTCTACCTGTCGTTAATCTTCCCATTTTGCCAGCTCTCATTCACAGTCATCGCACACACACTTCTTTTTTTTTTTGCCCAGCCCTCTTTAAGCAGCTCTTATGTACTTATATATTTTGCATTGCCGACATGAAATAGTATAGTGCGCTCTATCGTCAATCAATCCTGACCTTCGGAGTATGTAATATAATTTTTGTGATGTTTTTATGTGTTTTTAATGCTTTCTTGCAGTTACTGCTGCCTGGGGAAGAATAATGTTGATTGAATTGTAATGTTTGAAATTGAATCTCTTCACTGTTTGTCTCTTCATCCTCTTTTTCGAGCTTTCCAATATGTCTCTTGAGACTCCTATCTCCTTTCTGTCTGCTTTCCCCTTTCTTTTTCACTGTCTTCATTTTTCTTTCTATAGGGATGAGCTCTCCAGATAACTGGGTACGGATTCTCTAAGCTCCGAGTCCAACAAAGGAATATTTTAGCTTTTCTTGCACGTTGTTAGTAGCTGAGAGAAATGGGCGGTGCATTACTTTCACAAGTCAAAGTGGCAAACACAGGTGGCAAATTATTATTATCTACAAAGAAGAAATGTGGCAAATTGGAGCATCTTATAAAAGCCAGAAGTCTTGAAATTTTTGAGGAGGCCTGAAAAGTTTAGAAGCCTTTTTTGGAGCATAGTGACCTCAACGTCTCCTGTTAGCAGTCCCTGTGAAGGCCTCACGCGGTAGGGAAGCTCACTTTCTGTGTCCATACTTTCATACTTACATTTGATGTTGTGAGTCCATTCAAACTCTCATCTACATGACATTTTCTTATCCTTGGATGGACAGCAGGAAGCTGGTTTAAGGAGGGTGTGTTTCCAGTTCCGGTGATGATGCTAGTGCTCACCAGCTAACAGTTGCAAACTTTTTCAGGCATTGTGGGTAAAAATGATGCATAGCAGGCTTGTGTGTGAGATTGTGGTTCCTCTCCAGAGAAGAGTTCAGTATGTGAGGTCAAAGACGCAAACAGTTCAAAATGTTCCTGAAACGCAGTAGCTAGCTGCAGTCAAACGTTAGCATGCACCTCACCGCATTCGATTTCAGGCTCTGCCCTGTCAAAAGTCGCACACTACACAAACACGTGGTGTGCATCGCGACCACATTAACATGTACAAACAGAAGTGTCGGAAGCGAAGCACACAGCCAGCATCCTATTGGGAACGTTTGCGGAAGCAAGAACTTCAAAACGTAGCTGCTGTAGCACTAGCTCGTCTCTCTTCTCCCACATCTCCTAAAGTTTATTACTGATTAGATGTAAGTGGGCTGTGTGGAGTTTGCATGTATGCTCCCCGTGTCTTCCTCCCACAGTCCAAAGAAATGCAGTTAGTTTGGTTTAAATTGCCCACAGGTGTGAATGTGAATGGTTGCCTGTCTGTGTGCTAGCCTTGCAACAGGCTCGCCCCCCTCTGATCCTGAATTGGATAAGTGGAAGAAAATGGATGGATGGAAAGCTGATTTTCCTTCTGCAAGTAAGCAACACATTCTAGACACCCGAGCATCACACAGACTTCCAAATTCTTAAAGTAATTCCCACATTTTGAGTGAAAGCTGTGGGAATCTGTTTATTGGAGCATCACTGTGATACCAGGAGCAGTGTGTGCCTGATTTGCAGATGAAGAGAGTTATGAGTGAAACGTTTGAATGTTAAGCTGATCAACTTCTGAATCATATGCAGCGTTAGAACCACGTAGCCCACGAAACATGGTGTGCAAAATTAAGTGGGTTATGCTTATTCATCCAGTGAGTCAAAGTCATATTTAATGGCCATGTTGCATCTGTTCATGTGATTTTCAGGTCTGTGATGGAGACAGGACAGCAGAGATGGGTAACAGGCAGGTGAAGCAAACCAGCAGGGCGCAAGAATGAAGGCAGCCGCCCAAATACAAGCAAAAGGTCACAGAGTGTGTGCTAGCTAGGAAAACCAATAAAAATCCAAACTAGACACGAACACAAGGGCAGCGCCCTGGAAAAAGATGTGCTATCATAGCTGAAATCAGCTCAGTGGCATCACACTTATCCTTTGGTTCAAAAATGCAAATACGTGTCTGGTTCTTTTTTTCTTATACAACATGTGATTTACATTTTATTTGGTTGTGAAGTATTTGAGATCAGGCAGACACTCAGTCCACTCTGTGTGCACCAAAGGGCAGTTCTTCCTGCCATGCTCGTGCCTTTTATAGATACCTGCAGTACACGTGCATTATTTTTCTGTCTCACCGTGTGCTGCATGGTGTGTAAGACTGTGGAAAGCCTAAAGCTACATGCCAGGGCAGCGCGGTGGTGCAGTGGTTAGTCGTGTTACCTCACAGCAGCATTTTGTCTGACTTGGAATCCGTTGGTTTTCTCAAGTATTTGCTGAGGTGCTGAGGAAGAAGAGCTTCCCAGTCACTTTCAACCAATTTTAGACAGAAAGGGTTGCCTTTCCAATAACCCCCCCCCCCTTTTTTTTTAACCAATTCTCCAATTCAGGGTTGCAGGGGGAGCTGGAGCCTATCCCAGCTGGCACCCACAGGGCGATAGACATGGCACATCCTGGACAGGTCCGTCGCAGGATTTACCAAATCTCAGCTCAACTCAAAGTCGACCATCTTCTGCAAGTTTTTGCTGGGCGGGTAGCAGGTTTGCCTTCACTTCCTCCTGCAAAAAAAAGCCTCCTCTCTTTTTACTTCCTTTATTTCTTCTGCTTTCTTTCTGGCTCCAGTCTTCCTCCCTTCTCTATAAGTAATACACTGACCTTCTTTCCAGGCCTGGATCTATTGCGGGACTTTCCTCACCTCCTCCTCCTCCACTCCATCATATTGGCAGCAAGGGAAAGAAATGGGGCAGACACTGCATACATTTACTGTTTTGGCACACAACCACAAATACACACAGGAAGTGAAAGACAAGGGAGGCATGGCCACAAGGGATAGGGAGAGAGGGAGGTGTGTGTCTGACTTTATGCAAGTGTGTGTGTGCAAGAGTGAGGGAGAGAGAAAAGGAGAGGCAAATAGCTGCTGTCAGTGTGGTGCTCTGTTTATCTGGCCATTGTGGTAAAAAAACAACACCTCATCTGACTCTCTGTTTTCACAGCGACACCCAGAGCGTAATTATGACGCGTCGTCCTGCATCTTTGCCCTGCGGCCAGCGCGTTCATCGCGCCGCGCGTGCGCGCACACATTCACACGGCCACACGGATTTGCAAATCTGTATACAGACACACTTCGATAGAGAACAAAGAGCAAATGCAGACACAAACACAGACGCACAACTGAACAAACAGAAACATGCACAGTGACTCACGCAGACACGCACAAGTGTGTCACACTTATCTTGCATTGTGTTTGCTCGCTGGCTTTGTTCCATCCATCACATCATGACAGCCAGTCACTGTGGATTAGAGCCCACATCAGCCTCAGCAGCGAAATCAATGGTGAAATATATAAATAAGAACACAATTAAACCAATTGAGTGGAAGGAAGGCAACAAGTGGCCCGCTGAAGTGACGCTTCCTGCCAGCAGAGGGAGCTGATGAGCTTCTCAGCTTCAGTGGAGAAAGAGAGGAGGGTGGTCTACAGTCTCTTTTGTTAGTTCTTCATCATTCGCCCCGTTCCTTCAGCAGCAGTGTGCGTATGATTTTAAAGAAATACTCGTGTACGTGCGTTGGCAGTACTTTGGCTTCATAGTGACCTCAGCCTCTCGAATGATTTTCGTCTGAACTTGAAAATAGTTCGAGAACATCCTTCATACACAAAAACACAACCCGGGTTCTCACCATCGATCACTGCATAGAGCTCAAATGCACAGCTGGACTCTTGGGCCTCCAGCAGCATCATTCAGAGGCCTGTCTGATCATGAATAAAAATGATTCATTTGGTTTTTTGGGGGGAATGGATAAATGAAAAAAAAGTGGGGGAAATGCCTGGCCTTGGAATGCAGGCAAGCCGGTGAATTTTTCAAACCTTGGAAAAAAAAATTAGAAGTAGAAGAAAGCAAAAGTCTGGGATAGAGCACAAGACAGGCAAACAGTGAGGATATGAACTGAGAAAAGCACAAATGACTGCAGGAAACTAAAAATAGAGGGAGAGACTTGTGAAGAGGCATCGAGAGCAGCCTGAAAAGGAGAGAAGAGAAGAAAAGGAAAAAAGAGAGAAAATGCCGCCAGCTGCTGCTGATTCCTCGGCTGGAGGAGCTGAGTGGCATTTTTATGAAGAAAAGCCGCACAAGACAGGACGCCAAACTGCACCTACTTCACAACAGCATGGCGCACACGCACTCCAGGGGCAAAACGGCCTGCACCACTGCACGGGCTGCTGTGTGGTTGCGTGTGTGTGTGCGTGCGTGTTTTTAGAAAACTGGGAGCAGGAATGCACTCAAAAATGCTAATGCAAACCACAGCTCCACAGCCTGCATTTGTGCATGTTTGTTTCTGGCATTTCAAAGCTCCTTGTTTATGGCTCTTAACAAGTCACTTTCAAATCAAATCTCAAACGGTCAAACGCACACACACACACTCAGTCACTAACACCCCAGCGTGATGTTGCTAATAGCGCTAATTAATAGGCTAAATTCTGCTAATTGAACTCGCTTATGCTGAACCTCTCTTCCTCCTACTCCTCCACTCCTCTTTCATTCTCTCTGGACTTCAAGACCACGCTGTTAGCTTTAATTTAAATTTGCATGGTGATTACATTACCGTTCCACAGACTAATGCAATCTCCGGTCTTTCATCATTACCGTAAATAATTCCACAACACTAATCCCATATTCACCTATTTCCAACCTCTCGTTTTCACCATTTTCTCCCCCGCTTCTATATGACTTTTTATATGACACACATGCATGCATGCATGCATGCAAACACACACCTGCTTCTGACTGAAGCCTCGAGGAGAAGAGCAACAGCAACAGCAGCAGCAGCAGCAGAAAGAGATGAAGAAGAGGCAGTGTTCAGATGAATGAGCATAGTGCAGAGGAGAGGACAGGATCTGGGAGGAACGCGGGGAGGGACAGCCATTAGCCACGCCAGCTGTTTCCTTTGCATATTAATACACAAGCAGGCAGACAGGCAAACACATACACACACACACAATTACATGTACACATGCCCACAATCATGCAAACTCATGCTAGCAAGACAGGGAGAAAAATCAGCCTTAATCTACGTTAAACATCAAAGTCATGCGAGAGATTTGCAACAGACACACATGCGGTGGGATTGGGACGCTGTGCACATACCTGCATACGCGTGTGTATAAAGGTGTGTGTGTGTGTGTGTGTAAATGATCAGAAATGCATATAAAGATGCAGCAGATTTATAAGAAATTCACTTGCGTGCAAGAGCGCGCACACACATCCACGCGCATCCCATGAAGACCATCCCAGGAATCACACGCATGAAGAACAGATGCACTGGTTTTACAGTGTCGAGTCCACGTTCACAACAGAGGAAAGCGAGCAACGAACACAAGCACAGAAGTCAGCAGAGAGAGAAAGACAGACAGATGCAGAAGCATCCACAGCAAAGGCGCACACTGAAGCGTAAGAGGTGGAAGAAAGCAAGCAGTGCGGTGCGATGGGCGAAGAGGGGAAGAGAAACAAAGGCAGAAGGCAAGAGAGAGGGCAGAGGGAGGCACTGATTGTGGCTGTGCCTCAAAGAATTCCCTGAGTGAGCATTATGTATTGAAAGGGGGGATAAAGTGCAGAATGGCCTCTTCCTTTCCCCTCTCTGTTGTATCTCCACTGGAACGAACAAATGCTGTCACATCTCTGACAGATTTTCATAGATGCTGTGTACCGTATACTGCTCTATAATGTTGGCTGCTATAAATACCAGACGGAGTATAACATTCATTAATATTTGAAGTATATGCACAGAAGGATATCAAATATAACATCTGTGAGTAGCTGTGGGAGTAGCATTCACTTGGTGCTGTTTAACAGTTCTGCTTTATATAAAAGAGGTCCTTCCAGTGTGCAGCAGCTCGGTCAGCGGCGTAACGTACTGTGGGAAAGGATGCTAATAATTCACAAATGTTGACTTCAAAAAGCTTTTCCTACAAAGCCGCTCTAATTTTACTGTTAATTCCATTAATTTTATTGTTTGTTTTTTTAATTAATAATTATTTCTTTGCCGTTTGCAGTATGCGGAGCAAAGTCCCCTCATGAGCAGCTGTGTCTTCACAACAAGCTGCTGACTAGTTTAAAAGAAGAAAAAAGAAAGCAATTCAATAGAATATTTCAATATAACTAATATATTCATGTGCAGTAAATTCGCTCCTTAAAATAAAATCGCCCAGATTTACTGATATCGGACTTCGTTTCCTCGCTGAAAATCAGCTTTTCCCCCCAGAAATCGAACGCTGGCTGAGTCTCCCCTCTGAAACAAGTGTGTGAAAAAGCAAACATTGTAACCATGAAGATGAATATGATTTACTGCAAGGTTTTTTTTTTACACTGGATCCATTCTTCAGACGTGAAGTGCCTGGCAACTGAATGTATATCTCGCAGTAATAAAAGCTCTCTTTTCTGCAAAGGTATCACAGGTATTGTCTTATGAAAGCTCAGTGTTATTAATTCTAATCAAGTGTCCCAGAATGAGACAGTCTGCCACTATTTGCAATATCAGGCATCTGAAACTGCAAAAAAAGGAATTCAGCCATCATTATAAGTGATGTGTTTGCACCCGTGATTTTTCCCTCTGTGAAAGCTCTCATAACTTCTGGACAGGAAGTCGGCTCCTACTGGCGTTTGCCGCGTTCGGAGGGAACTGCACATATGTCAGGATTTATTATTAAGCTTAACCACGCGTGGCAACATAACGAGGCTGTTAAGGTGCTCGGTGCCACGCTGAAATCTTCTAATCGCTATACAGAGATGCTAAATGGCGTGCTTGAGATGCGATCACCTTTATATGGTGTAATTTAATGAGTCTTTGAATGTGCGCCGTTCTACAACAGAATAAATGATCCTCGTGAAAAATGCTCGTGTTCTGTGTTCGTTTTAATTGATGAATATCAGGTGATAGAAGTAAAGAACACAAAAATCCGGTTTCATGTAGGAAAGATGACAAATAGCTAGAGTAGAAATACCCCTATATGTCTTACCTCCATCAGTACTGCATTAGGGTGGTAGTAGCAGATAAGTATAGCCTATATATTGAAATATGAAACAGAAGTTTCTGGCAGCCTTCTAGCAGGCCATTCCTTCTGACTTCTGACAGCTGAGAGAGGAAAGCCTGTCTGATTTTACCCAGCAGCTACTCGTGAGGATGGCACCAAAGTGTTGCATTAGCTCAGATGTAATGCGGCAGATACCGTGGAGACTGTGAACCCTAATGGCACCAATAACAAACAAGAAAAACACCTGGATAAAAGACCAGAAATGGGGAAAGATAGGCGGGTAAATATGGAAAAGTAACATGTCATCTTACTCCAGACACGGAAAAGCAGACGGGATTATGAAACAAAGGACAAACAGAGCGTCAGAGGGAGGAATTCAAAAGAACGCATATTAAGTGTGTTCTGTGACAGATGCATGCAAACACACACGCGGGCGCAGACGCACACACTCAAGCATGTGCCCACATGCTGCAAGAAAGTAATAAGTGTTGCGACACAGTCACTGAAAGACTGAGACAGGGAGACAGACAATCGTTATGTTAGTAGATACACACACACACCTACACACACACACACACACACACACACACACACAGTGTTAGCTTGACTTATGAAATCCTAACTGTGGCTCAACACCGCAATATTGTCTGAAAATGTCAAGGCTTAGATGGGAGCCCCACTGGGACAAAATGTACTGTCGACGCACACAGGGCTCAATCTGTTCTCGCGGTGACATATGGCTTTCATTTATCACATTCTATGCTCAGACAAATTGTTTTCCCAAACCCTCGATGTGCAACACAACAAGAATGGTAAAGATGAGGTAAAGGACAAATGTCAAAACAATGAAAAGCAGAATGGAGAGCAAAGTCCGGATTGGCACTGCGCAACTTCACGATCAATACATCAGGTCGTATGCATGCTGTTATTGTGCTGGACTCTCATATTTAATGTGGCCAGAGCTTCAGATAAGGAGGTCAGTGTTTGTTCTGGTGACACCCAACACTCAGGTCTGTCTTTGTACACTTGGCTCTGTAGGGCACGTGTCCCTAATGTGACCGTGAGCCTTGAAGCCGTCTTGAAACAGCTCCAGGTACTTATTTAAGCATGTTTAAGCATGGTTTGATGATCACAGGGACACACAGTCTCTGCATTAAAGGGAGGAGGACAGGCGCTATTAAGGCCTGCTTCTGTTTATTAAAAAATCTCCAGCTGATTCAAAATGCTGCAGCGAGAGCACTGACACGGACTAGAAACAGAGAGCATATTTCTCCCATATTGAATTCCCTTCATTTGCTCCCTGTTAAAACCTGAATCAAATTGAAAGTCTCTCTTGAATAAACAGGTCCCATCACATCTTAAAGACCTCATTGTACCACATTATCTCAGTAGAGTTTTTAGCTCTCAGACTGCTGACTTACTTGCAGGTCCTACGGTATAAAATTTCAATTTAGTTCAATTTGATGTATATAGCAGCAAATCACAACAGTTACCTCGATGCACATTGTATTGAAAGGTAAAGACCCAAGACAAAGACCTCCTATGAGCAAGCACTCGGCGAGAGCGGGAAAGAAAACCTCCCTTTTTAAAAGGAAGAAACCCCCTGTAGAAGCAGGCTCAGGGAGGGGCAGTCGTCTTCTGCAAGCGGTTGAGGGTGAGGGGAGGAAGACATAATGTGAAAGAAAGCCAGAGATTAACTCAGAGATATATTCTTTTTCATTTTCACTTCCTGCTTATCCAATTAATCCAGTTCAGGGTCACAGAGGGGCTGGATCCCAGCTGCCACAGGGCGAGAGGCAGGGTGCATCCTGGACAGGCCCCCCAGTCTGTCACAGGGTTAGCACAGAGACAGACAATCATTTGCACTCAGAGTCACACTTATAGTACCAGTCAAAGGTTTGAATCACCAATTAACCTAACCCCACTAACGGCATCTCTTTGGACTGTGGGTAAGAACCCACACAGACACAGCCAGGACACGCAAACTCCACACACAGGAAGGGCCAGGGCCAGATGGTGGAGTCAAACCCGGGACCTTCTTGCTGTGACGCAGCAGTGCTAATCGCTGCACCACTGTGCTGGTTAAAAATGAAAAACACAGACCAAATGCACTTTGTTTTTTGGCTTTCGGTACTTTGGACTGGGTTGTATATTTGTCCCTGAGGGAACACAAAACAAATCTGATTCTAGCCCAGTAAACTTCAGCTTAGCATAACAGCTTTGTGCTGTGGTGTATTAACCTTCTCTGGTGTATAAACTGGTTAAAAGTACACACAAAAATAGAATCTGAGCATCAGCCCAGACTGCAATCTGCCCTTGGTTATTTTTTTCTGTTATGCTTTCCAAGCATCAGTGACTTGGCTTTAAGACGTTATAATCTGTCTCCATATACCCATAAACCCTTGCGTTCCGAAGCAATTTCCTGTTCAGATTATGTTCTCACTCCTACCACAAACACGCTGCAGTTGTCTGCGACACGGGGAGCTGCATTTTGAGGTATTTCTGCAAAGCTCGGTCTCACCTGGACAGATGAATAATGCATGAACGAGTTCAAGAGTTCAGTTAAACTTTTGCACACATACTCGATGCGTGCTGAAATCATCCCTGTGATTCACTGCATCCGAAAAGAAGGGTTTAGGCTTATACGCGCACAGGAAATCTTTCAGTTTATTTCAAAGATGTGAGGTGTGGATAAAACATGTGCGGCGGCACACTCTGACAGCAGTGATAGCTTTACCTGAAACACCACAGGGATTCAGACATACATACTGTGAGGAAAACCCATCCATGTGTACTAAGAGCAATACACACATCTTGATCCCTTGCTTTAATTACAGTTGCCTATATTTTTTCTACTGTTTCACACTAATTAGACAGAAGTGGTCTGTCGCGAGATAAACGATCCCATGTGGCAGCCTTATTTTGACTTTTATCACAGCATCACGCGCGCACAAACACACAGTCCCATTACAGGAGCCGGTTTGTGAGTCTGTGAAAGTGTGAACACGTGCACATTTGGGCAGTCGGCTGCGCACGAGCGTGTCCGTAAGCATGCGCGCTCTGATATGCGTGGAGTGGATGCTAATTAGGATGTGCCGGTTTTGATGTTTATAAAAAGAAGAGGAAAAAAAAAAAGAAAGAAACTCCATCAGCAAACCTCAGTTTCCTGTTGAGAAAGCCTGTTGGATTTTAAAGCGTCTTTACAGGCCCTCGTGGCAGGGAGGTACGACACGCTGGGTGCATGACGCCAAGCTCGTAAGGCTCACCGCGGCGCTGCCACTGTCGCCACCAGCCCGTAACCTGTACCTTCGCTCCATCCACACACCACCCCGGCGCTGACCGCAGGACCGCACCCTATTCTGGGCTTCTGTTTATAGAGGGAGGTGAGCAGTGTGTGTGTGTATGTGTGTGTGTGTGTAAAAGCTTTCACTTTCTCCCCTTAGGGCATAGTCTTACACTGTGACTCCCTGCTTGTGAAAGCCTGCGGTGCAGCAAATAGGACACTGGGGACCCAGGAATGGCCCTGGCACTCACATTTTATTTGCCCTCAAATTGATCCAAGATGGCAGTGCAGATTCCTAACTAACAATGCAGATGTGGGCCACTGTTGTTCATTAGGAAAGGCCATATTAGTTTAGCCCCAGGTTAAAGCACAGGGGATGACGGGGGGATATTAACTCTGGCCTCCTTTTCAGATGAGTATTAACCTAACTCCACCTCCTTCTCCATAGCCTGTATTCTCTTCTTTCCTCTCCCCTGACCTCGCCCTCTGCCCGTTTCACTTCACTTGACCTCTGACCTGTCAGCTCCACCGAGCCAGCCACGGGGTCCTCCATGTCAAACACCGTCTGTGAAAACACTGGTGTTCAGATAAGCTAAAGACGGAGCCGGGCCAAACAAGACATTCAGACGTGGCGAACTGCAGCAGGGTTCAGAGACCCCACAGCCCTTTTTCTAATGTGGACAACACCACGAGATAAGCCTAGTCAAGTATCAACACTGTGGCAAAACTGATTCAGTGTTGAGAAAACACTGCGCTAAGATAAGAGGAATAAAGTACAACACATTATGACTTTATTTTCAAGTTGGAGATAACAAGATGCTGCTGGCTGGAAGATAAGCTGGTGCAAGTAGTCAGGCAAACATATAGCTCTGAGCGCATGTGCACGCAAGCAGAGCACAACCCGCCGCTGCAGGAGGAGCTCCGGGCCAGTCACATGACATGATACACTTCATTACAGGGATTAATTAATATTTTCCATTTTTGCTCTCTTAATCTGAATTTTGCCAAAACGGGATGTGGAAATGTTTCCGCTGTTGGCCATACTTTCTCCTTAACACTGCAAAGTGCCGCCATAAAACTGCACGCGCTCACTGTGGTTGTCTAAACTCTGTTCACACACACACACACACACACACACACCCGCTAGATGACGTCAGCCCATTTGTGAAGGCTTCGGTTCTCGCGAGCACCCCCAAAGGGCATCCAATCTCCTCTTTTGGTAATAATTTAGTCCACAGAGGATCAGAAAATGTTGTGAAAATGCTCCATTACAAATTCCAAGAACCCAAGGAAATGACCTCAAAATGCAAATTCCAAAAATATTCTGACATAATAATTCTGATAAAAGCAGCAATTCTTTACATTGTAGAAGCTGAATTAACAGGATGTGACACTCTGGCTTGTTAAGAGCTTAAAAAACGATTGATATGTTAAAATTATTTCAGTCAATCTTCAATCGATCTGCTAATCTCCTAACAGACTCTTCCGGCACCAGTAATGTGTCTCGGCTGTTTGCTGAAACAGGATTACTTTCACTTATAACGGAGCGAAGTATTGAACTGATATTAGATATCAGACTGAAGCTTAATTACAAATCAAACTCGTCTGTTGAGCTCTTGACTTTATAAAAATAATATCCTTTCAGCATATTGAATTTCAAACGCACCAAGAAGGAACCTCTTGGTTCTGGTTTCAGGCTTTAGAAACTCGAACCTGTGTCGTGAGACTCTGCAGGTGTGAGGCACGTGAGCATTCATTTCAAATGCTTCTCTTTCTTTTTTTTTTTGCTTACCTTTTCTAGATTTCTGCCTACTGCAGCCTTTAAGTCATAATAGAAATATTGCTCCTATGTTGCACTGCAGAAAGAAATATTATCGTTGCGAAAATGAACAAACACAATGAGTCGTGTGTCACTTTTTCAGGTTTACAAGCCCAGTGCGGCTTCCAGCTATCCCCCCTTTAAAAGGCAAAAATGTCCCACTCTTTCATTCTGAATAAGGAGGCTCCAACAGGTTTCTGTCACTGGGATGAAAAACCAAAGCCCAGACACTCGCTGCTCTCAAATAGAGAGCCTTTTAAATCCTCTGACAATGAGCGGGACAGATAAGGAGAGGGAGAGGAGAGCGAGAGAAAGGGAGACACGCACAAACAGAGAGGGAGAGATAGAAAGGTGTAAAATGGAGAGGATAACGAATGAGTGCGCCGCTGAGAGGGAGCCTTAATGATGTCAATGTGATAAGTCTAAAACGAGGTGAAAATTGAAATGAGTGCTGCCACGGTGGTGGTCGGCGGGCCGAGTGAATGGAAGTTGTGCCGAAGCCGCCGGCGCCGGCGCCGCATTCATTCGCTTAGATTAGCTGGAGGAGAAAATAGAGGAGAGGTGAGAAAGGAGGAGAGAGGAGGTGGAGAGATCTGTGAACCTGTAAACAGGGGGAAAAAAAAGCAAAATGAAATGAAAGAGAGGAAAAAAAAAAAAAGAGAAAAAGGGGGGAGGGGGGAAGGGGGCAGAAAGAAAGACAGAAAGAAA
>VOQJ01004832.1:3243-16186 GCA_015052665.1 Apistogramma diplotaenia
GACCCCAAATACACCATTGGTTAGGATTTAATTAAAAACCTGTAAAAAAAAAAAAAAAAAAAAATCCCATGACTCTCAGTACAAGGTGTTTGGAGCAAGTCTTCTTTGTAATAAGACAGCCTCCAGAGTCACGGCAAAAGCAAAATTGTGGTCACTGTTATGTAAGGAAAGTATTTATGTATTTTTTATGCAGGTGAGCCCTTGCTATGCTCTGAGGGCCCCTGATGGAGGAGTGACTGCATGAGTCGACTGGATGCCAGAACACTCTTGTGCAGCTCTGCCAAGCAGGTAATTCACAAGCAGCAGCAGCATAAATAAAAGATAATGGGCCACAGCTGACTCCTTTATGCTGCATGTAATTTCACTAATTCCTCCAAGTGAAAGTCTTTTTAAAGCTAGCATTCTTGATTTTTTTTTTCTTTCCATTCTCACCCATTTTAAACTCTTAATGTTTCTTAATAGCGCAGGAGTAATAAAAATGCTATATGTTTTAGTGGGCAGGTGGCAGTAAAAACAAGATTGGGATGTAGCCGTTTGCATGGTCTATTAAAAAGTGTCTTGCTGCAGAAAATCATCATGTAAGTCTATTTCGAATAATAGCAATAAAGATTAACGGGCAACTTCACACTGAGTGTGTGGATTCCATCAATAGGCATTAACATACATTGTGCATGCTTTCATCTAGTCAGAATGAAGATACCGGCCTCTTAAAGCAGATCTTGAATAAGCTGAGAAACCACACATGTGCCAATGCAAGATGTTTGGAACAGGATGTATCCCTAATTATTCTCATTTACTTTGGCTTTTACGCTTTTGGCTGACAGTTTTGTATGCTGGCATAACAAGTGGCTTACTCTTCCGCTAGTTGCTGGGCATGCGGGAGCTGCCAGGAAACCCAAGTGCTCGTTGAGTTTTACAGAGCTGTATAGAACGTACAAAACACTGTATTTTCTCTGAAGAAAAAAAATATATACTGCAGCAATGGCCAAACTAACTGTGTACTGAGGAGTAGCCAGAGAACTGTGCCCTACAGGTACAATATCTATGGGAAACAAGGTCAGCAATGGTGGTCAGCTGCTAATGTGTGCAGAGATAGGTTTTCCATGTCAGTTGATGGGCCTAAGAGAAGCTGAACTTATCAGAGAGCACAGACCTCCTGTGTCCTATCTGAATGGCGACTAGAAGGAAACTGCTACAGTACTTGTTCCTGACAGCACTTACTGTACAAACTAAGCCAACAGTTATCACAGAATAAAATGTCTTTTAAAGTCTGTGTGAATAAAAACGTAAAATAACCGCCTACATAAACATGCACGTGTTATTATATATATAAAAAACACATGCTCACTCTGAGGTAAAAAGGCAAGATGTGAAAGAAGTTTTTCATCACAAATTAAGAAAGCTGCTCTTGCTCACCTCTACAATGTCAGAGTTGGTTCTGCTCTCATGGGGCTCGTTGTACTCTGTGTATTTCAGCAGCACTTTGTCCATGTCTGTGCTGGCATACTGGAACAGTTTGTTAGAGCTGTTGAAAATGATGAGGGCGATCTCACAGTCACATAGTACGCTCAGCTCGTAGGCCTTTTTCATCAAGCCAAACTTCCTCTTTGTGAAGGTAACCTGAGCAAACAGAAAGTGAACAAAAGAGAACATTTGTAGTTGTGCATGCAGTTTAGTTTAGTTTGCACTTCAGCGTTCTCCTTACAACTACGGTTATTGTGCAATTACTAGTGGTAGAATGGGTACACATATTTTTTAAGTAACTCTTATCAAGCTGCCATCAGCGTTATCTCTTAAACTGCTTGTAAATGTTGTAGTCGGTCAAGGTGGACCTAAATTTAAGTACTTGATACACCTTTGGTTTATATCTACCCCTTAAATATCAGATATTTAAGTATAAGTGCAGCACTTGAAGCAAAGATGTGCAGCAGTATAACAATGTAAATGCACAAGTATGGTAACGTAAGATAACCAGAACAACAACACTGCTGTAAACAAGGTGACAGATAACAAATTCATTTCTGCTTTAGGAACAACTGAAATAACATAGTGCATGTCTGAAATGTCTAGTTATCGGGCCAGAGGTCAGGGTTAGAGGCACGAGTCAGCGAGCTGAGTCAGAGCTTTGGCAACAACAGAGGTCCATACATTACTGTAGCCCCTGAATCCATATACGGAAAGCTATCTCTGTAGTGCAGCATAAGCCTTGTAACACGAGCCCTCAGATGGGACTTTGGGTCATACATCACTCCAGTGGTAACGCAACCCTCTGCAAAGTGACTTTCTGTCCTGTACCTCCGCAGCTCTGTCTCTGTGGTCACTCACACCAATTCACATGTGTCATTATGTTACACCCCGTCTTTGCAGTAAGCTACACTTATTTCTCGAGCTGAAAACATCATCCATGAGGAGAACAGACAGAAATACAGCTGTTCTCTCCTCTGTGTTTGCAGTTTTTGTTTTCAGAAATCAGATTTTCAGAGCATCTGTCTTTGCAAATGTGTATTATACGATGTGGCTTGTGAATGTGCTGGTAAAAAGCTGCTCTCGGAGTCTGTCTTACAAAGGAGTGCATTGGATCTGTATCCTCCATCAGTTTTACTGACCTACTAAGAGAGGAGTTGAGCAGATGAGCTTGCTTTGTTCAACTTTAATTGGTCACAGCTCGCGGCTATACCCTCATTTAACTGGTATAATGCAGTATAATCTTATGTGTTGCATAGTGTATGTGTAACCACTCAGGCAGTGGGGTCACTCCAGCTGTGATAAATGAATTTCAAAATCTTCCACGCTACAGGTAATTACACTGGATCATTATTCAGGTTGTAGACACACAGGAGCCTGTCCTCCTGTCATTTTCTTGTCAGTGCACAAATGTTATTCGAGCTCACACGGCAAACCAAATTCTTACATGAAATTTCATTGAAATGACAAGGTTTCAGTGCAGAAGAAGCTGAACCAAATGGCCTGTTTCCTTACAAATCATAATGACATAACGCTTTTGAGTAAGTTTGACTGAACAGGAAAAAAAAGCACTGTGCATTCTATTGATTTTCTCAAGGTGGGCCCACAGCAGGGAGTCAGGCCAGGATCAGCCTCTTTCAACCTAGTTCTGGAGTCCTAACCATCTGATTCTAGCCTCCTCTGATTAAACACCAGCGTTCCCCACTCACTCATTTACCTGCCTGCGTATTTGTTTGCCTACCCAGCTGGAAAGCAGCGACTGTCATGTGGGAAAAACGATTAACAAATTGTATGCTCTTTAGCAGATGAATGTGGCCGTTAAGCCATGGACATGTCACCTTTCAGCAGGAAGCCCAGGATGAGATGCTGAGCGAAGACTTTGTTCCACCTGGATGCATGGCTGTGCTGAGTGCAGAGCTGCTGACCCAGGCATCGCTTCATTTCAACCTCAGCAGCAGTACTGAGACCCGGTCCTTGCCCCAGCCACAGAAAAAATACCTCTACAAGAGCCAGCTACTGCTCGCACCTCCATTAAAGGTGACAAGCATATTATTCTTCTGCACTTACACACTTGGGTTATTTGTAACTGTTTGCCCTATTCTCATTCTTTTGTTAGAAAACGTAAGAAGTCGATCTTAATTTGATGGGTCACAACCCAAAAAAGCGTGGGGCACACAGTACAGCATCCACAAATTCACAAACCTCGATCCACCCCCATCTTTTCTGGGGTAACTGGTGCGACAGTGGAAAACCACAGACATCCTTGAGGTCAAGTGGGAGGTTCAATGGCAAAGCTTTCCTATGCTTCATCGAATCAAAGACACCCACAAACACACTCAGTGCGGTTTTCAAATTTTTCGAATCGCTCCTGCATTAAGATGTGTTGCACATTTAGTTGAACTCTGTGACTAATTCGTGTAATTCACAACGACAGATTAACCTTAGTATTGTAAAACTCTTCTCTACATTGTTCCAGTGCATCTTACACCATATGCCAGGGCAGAAAAGGCAGGCGGCATTCACATTAAAACTTCCAAAACGTTTAAGTGATCCCAGCTTTCTGTGCTTTTGATAAGGTCATTTTAACAGCTCACACAATACCCAGTAGATCTGTGACTATAGCAGCATTTCAGCTGCTGTGCCAGGCTGAAAACTCTGATCGTTTAAGAAGCTCACAATGTCAAGATAATGTATTTCCACTCTGAATTTACACTTTCTGCATTTCTTCCTTCTTCCCACGAGTCCTACCACCATAGCCTGTATTTATAGATCTTTAACTGAGCTTGGTAATTTAGCTTTTATATGCATTTTTATAACAGATATGAGTTTCCCAATACCAAACTAATGGCTACTGCTGTTATATATATTTCCCTAAGAAAATAGCTGGCTCTGCTGATTTGCTGATAAATGTAGTCAATGGTGGGGGAAACTGTTTTTGGAACTGACAAAATCATCAGGGGTCAATCTAAAAAACCATCAACAAGTAAATTCGCCAATCACCAACTGGACTCATCGGCTATACAGCAGCTGAAGTACTCATAGCCCTGCTTGGCTGGTAAAATGCAATGTTTAACTGTAGTGTAAACCTATAGCACAAACATACAAATATGAACCTGTCACATATGCTTTTACTACTATATTTGGATTATGTTTTATTGTTTTCAACTGTCACAAGACAGGCTCTGCCACAGAAATCTATGTAACATACAACAACATATGCTACAACAAACTCCAATACACACATTCTCACAGAGCTGACTTGTCAATCAAATGGTCTATCAATGTCTGTCCGCGGGCAGAGGTGCCAAGATGACAAACAAGACATCTGGGACTGAGAGTGCAGCTGTGACTGGAGCATGGCAAGAGCTGCCTGAGTCACTAACACCTTCAGAGGGGTGAGGAGCTAGCGGCCTTATTAGAACCTCATGTCACCTCTGACAGCCCCCATGGCAGACATGAGAGCGGGCTTCAGAGACAGTGAAGTCTGGCACCAGCTGGCAGAGTGACCCAGGCCCTGTGGCTGCTGCCCTGGCTCCGCAGTGCCAGAGTGTGTGGGCTTAGGAGATGAGCCAGAGCCACTGCGACTGTCTGCCTGGATCATCTCTCTCTGAGAGAGAGGACAGCCCGAGGAACCCCATGTGGACATTCGAAGGCGCAATGGGCTAATCCAGTGGGTGGGATTGACCTTGAAACCTACAGTAGCTGTGACGGATCCTGTTTAGTGGAGAAGATGACATGCAAGGTAGCAAAATGTAAGTAGGCTTCCTGGAAAAAAAAATCTCTAATCAATAACAAGAATGATGCCGTTAATGGATAATGAACTGGTTCAGTTTATTGAAAACTGTAACTGAGACACTGTTCTGTCTAAAACTGAGAATCTTGGTAGAGATAAGAGAATTAATGATGACAGACCCTATTTTCACTTTCTTTTTTGACTTTTCACACATCAAACAATAAAGAGATGATGCAAAAAAAACGGATTCACCTCAAAGTACAACTGTCTGTAACGCTTGGTGCTGCTTCACGCTGCTGTACTACAGTTTTATTAATTCTACATATCATCTTAAGCAATGCTAATAGTGCAGATGCACTGGCTCCCCAAATTTAACAATTTTCTTCTGTTCTTTCCAATGTCTATCAACGAGCTCTTTAGCTGTCATAAAATATATATAATAATGACTGCTCAGAACTTCAGGAGTGAGTGAATGCTGGAAAAGAGGAGCTATGTGCTGTGTTGCTCCCTGGAGAGTAAGTGAGAGAGCCTCTGCTTGCCTACAGGCATTTGACGTGCCAGAGCAAAATCCAAAATGAGCCACAGCAAGGGCAGGCAACCCTCCACCCAGCAGCAAAATCATCAAACTTTTAATGACTTGGACAATTACCCCCAGTGAGCCTGCTTAATGGCATCCAGAGGACGTCACCAGTTACCGCTCACTAGGCTTCACCAACATGTACACTAACTTGCAAAACTGATGCATACCTTGGTTTCTTCACTACTGCTCCTCCCATAGTTCCACATAATCGCAGCTGGTCTGGGAAGAAGGTGAAACATGCTGAACTGACTCAGCACTGTTGGCTACACAATTGCTATTTTGTAAAGATCATGAGTTCCAAACCTCTGATGTCTAAAAGAATGACAACTTTCTGTTCTTGATGGCTAAATGTTACTGTAAGAGAGTGATGCAGATGCAGGAATATATAAGAATCTTTCAGTCTGTGCATGATGTGTGCATCTGTCGGCACCTCAAAAGGTAATAATTGCTGTGAATACAGCAAATCAGAATCCTGCAGGTTGTTATCTTGCATTCATTTGCAATCAGTGAAGTCAGACTGGCTGATGACTCTGCTGCTGTGATATGGAGCCATCATTTATGGAGGCATAGAAGAAGAACTGGCTCTTTGCAGTCGTACAGTATGCATTACGGGACTTCTGTTTCCTCCATGTCTTATTCAGTGCATTTCTGCAAGGCCAAACAGCAGAAAGATGCAGAAAAACGCTCTACCTTGCACATGATGAAAGCAACAGTGACTGCATCTATCATGTACCAACTTGTCATATGTGCACAACACACTTCATTACAATACAAACCTACCTGCCAAGTTCACAGCCTGCTCTACACTGCAATTACTTACCTTCTCAGCCAGTATCACACAGTGTTATAAATCCTGAAGGGTTAACAACCCTCCTAAAAACACATGCAGAGACAATGCAAGGGAGCCCTTGTTGTCCTTACACAACATCCTCTATAGAAATACTGTCTAATTAGTCCACTTAAGGACCTCTTTCATTTGAATGTTACACTATGGAAAGCTAACAGCAACGATTTAAACTGTCTCCTGACAATGGGGAACATATGCTAATGGCTATTCCCCCTTGGTTAGGAGCACGCCCAAGGGAGATGGCACTGTGCGCTTCATGGCCCACGGAAAAAAAAAAGAGAGGAAAAAAAAAAGATACACACGCATACATCACCTTATACCAAAGCTTTATTTTAGCACAGCAGCCTATTGTCACAGCAGATTCTCTGCTGAGCCAGCTAAAAGCAGCTGAATGCTAAATGCAAGCTGAAATGCCTGCACGCTGCTGATAAACTTTCTCACAAATTATCCAGTGAGACATTTAAAATCTGATGCAAACGCTAGACTTTGGAAGACACATTAATAATAAGCTCCTCAGCTTTGCTTTTCTGTGAAACAACACTGCAAAATGTCTCCCCTCACTGCCTTATATACGCAGTGTAAAGAATGGATCTTCTGAAGGCTTGACCTGCTCACCTAACAATCAGATAACCTGTTTTCATTTTCTTTTCTTTTTTTCTTCATGTCACAAGTCACCGCATAGAGCTTAGATACCACCAATGAGCCAGTACTCATTCCTCTAACCCCCCCCCCCTTTCCCCAAATTTGGATCCCACCCAGAGCCAGGTGTTATGCTGATAATTGGCCCACACTGTGGATTTTTGTTTCGCACTTGACTGAACTGCTAGCCTCACAGACAGAAACATAGACTGAGTACCAACTGGCTATTACCGCATAATTAATCATGTTTAGGCCGTGTTAACCAGATGTGTTCTATCAGGATACAGGAAACCTATGTAGCTGCATTAATTAGTATAATTTGTCAAAAACATTGCGCATGCTTCCTTAACTTAGCTCTTAAATCAAAGTGAGCGTAGCTAAATAAGAAATTGACCTAGCCTTTCTGCTATAGATATCCGCACCTGTTATTCATGTTTCAAACAGACCCAGGCTGTTTTTTTTGTTGTTTTTTTTAGTGTTTTGCTGTTTAGGAGTTTATATTTAACATGAGCAGACAGAATGAATTCCAGCTCTTTCCCGCTTTGTGGCTAGTTGGGACCAGTGAGGCCAAGGCAGAGAAGGGTGCTGTGTGTCCTTCTGACCCACCCTACAAATGAGAGGGTGCTGTGGTGCAGTGGCTGCTCCTAATTACTACCAAACAGCTGCAAACACACAGCACTATAGCAAAAGGGCCCCAGCTATACTGCCAGACCAGGGGACAAGCCCTACAGTGTGGGAAGGCCACAGGCAGCCCACTGCACTTCTTGCAACACTCAGTTCACTCCCACACCATGAGGCCCCCGCTGCGGCCCAGAGCTGCTGCTGCCTCATCAAGTTCTCTGGTTGAAATTGCAGGGTGGCAGGGGAATCATGTCTGTAAATGCGACCACACTGACAAAGAAATGTCATGGTCCCTGTTCAGCTGGCTGGGACTATGGGGAGGGAGGTATGTCTGTTCAGATCCATGCACACCATGACAGCTGCAGAACTTTCATCCAAGAAGGAAAACTGAGGGAAACTGTAGCCGCCAGATAGATACAGAGCAGCACATACAGACACTGAATCATCTTTTAAAACAAGTTTAGACACAGACAAACAAACATATAGATAAACTGGTATCTGGTAGATGTTTTCCCACTCACCTGTCTGTTCCTTTCATCCATGATCCTCGTGATCTGTATCTTCTTTCGCCCCATGGCTGTCTCCTTTCCTGGTTCTCTGACACCTCAACAATATCAGAAAAACAACACTCTTTCTTCCCCCACTCTCCTAGCACATTGTGCAACAGTCTCTCTTCTTATATACACTCACTCTTCTCAAGACACTCGTTGTTCTTCAGCAGACCACACCACGATCTGAAAGAGGACCAAAAGAGAAAGAGAAAAACAGAAAGTTAATTTGACACCCAGCAATGTCTCCTAAAGTACCAGAGGGTTCTGCGTTTTGTCTTCAAGCACATTCAGAAAGTATGAGACCTGCATAACATGCCGTTATCTCCTGTACTGCCTCAACTGCTCCACAGCTGAAATCACTGAAAGACAGGTTCACACTTAATGGGCAGGAGCTACAGTATCCAAGTCTCCTCAACTAGTATCTTTTTTTTTCCAGATAGAAACTTGTATTTTAAAAGAAAAGTTTGACATTTTGTTAGGTTTTATATTTTTCTAGGAAAGTTAAAATTGATACCGAAGCCAATGGTGTTTTAACTTGAAAAACAGGATGTAAACGTCTGTCCAAATGTAACAGAATATCCCCCCAGAACCACTGAGGCTCACAATTAGCAAGTAATCTCTGCTTAGTCTATAAAAAGTTAAGAGCAGGGAATAAAAAAGAAATTCAATATCTTATTAAGGGTTATTTGCTTGGTTATTTCTTGGCTGAGAGCAGTACCTTCCTGGGGTCTCTGGTGGTTGCCTGGCAACTGGTTTCAACTGGTGTAAGGGAGCTCTGAACTTGTAGACAAATTTAGTTCCTTTCAGAGAGATTCACGTTAACCATTTTCTCCATTTCTAGGCTTTGTGTGAAGTTAAGCAAAGCTAAGCTGAGTCAAGCTAAGCTAACTAGCAGCTGGCTGTTCATTTGACTATTCAGGCAAAAACTTGGAATAAATCCTTCCCAAAAAAGTCTTGGGGAAAAAAGTGAAGAACTGCGTCTCCATAAATACCAAACTTTAAGTATACTCACCTACTTTAAAGCATTTGTCTTGGTATTATTATAAAGCCTGAATCATTAAATCATTACCATAAAATTCTTAAACTGGATTATTTGGGAGCAGCCAGCTGTAGCTAATCAAATACAACTGATCATCAGCAAATGTGAGCACCTCTATACAAGCAGAACCATCGGCCGTTTGTAGATCTGAAGCATTCAGGTGTGTGTTAACAAAATGCCAAAGAAGAAAAACTTCTGCAAAGAAGCAATTGTGGGAAGGATTATTCACAAGTAGGAAACAAAAAGTTGCCAATCTTAAGGAGTGGACATCCCAGCAAATTCATTCCACAGAACATGTAATGCTCAGAGAAACTGAAAAAAATCCAATAGCTACATTTCAGGCTCTGTTAGGCCTCAATTAGCATGCTAAATGTCAAAATTCACGACAGCGCAATTAGAAAAAGACTGAACAAGTATGGCCTGTTTGGATGGGTTTCCAGGAGAAAGGCTCTTCTCTCTAAAAAGAACATGGCAGCACTGTTTAGGTTTGCAAAGTTGCATCTGAGCAAAACACAATACTTTGGGAACAATGTGATTTAGACAAACAAGACAAGACCAAAGTGGAAAAGTTTGGCCATAATGCACAGATCCACGGAAGCCAAACACAGCATATCAGCACAAACATCTCATACTAACTGTCAAGCATGTTGGTGGAAGGGGATAATTTGGACTTGTCTTGCAGCCACAGGACCTGGGCACCTTGCGGTTACGACCACAACCATGAACTCTGCCATATACCAAAGTATTTTAGAGTCAATGTGGAGCCATTTGTCTGGCAGCCAAAGCTCGGCCACAAACTGATTGAAATGCTTTGGCGGGACCTTAAGAGAGCGGTGCATGAAAAATGCCTGCAAAAACCAATGAAGCGAAGCAACGCTGCAAAGAAGAGAAGCTCCAAATTCCTCCACAACGATGTGAGAGAACGTCATCTTTCACAAACTACTTCTGTATTTTGGCCTAGTTGTTATTAAATAGAAATAACACGGTGTGAGACGTCATATTTTGTTGTTCATCTGAGGTCGTATAAAGATTTGTTCACATTTTTTCTTGACATCGACATCAAAAATTGTCTTACAAGCCTTCCCCATGTAAAGAGCGAATTAGTCTGTCATGTTACGTTTTATTTAATCGGCCCCGTTTCCCACAGAATGAGAGAAATCTCATTCTGTGTTTATAGAATTAATTGAATTAGTTCTTTTTTTATTGTGCTTATGGACCATATAACATTTACCAAGGGACACCTGCACGTGGCACAAGCTAGGATCCAATGATGTACATTAAATTTTCCACAGACGCCTAACTTTCTTTGGAAACTGGTTTGTAATTTATTCACATCATTTTCTGATAGCATTTTACAAAGGTTTCCTTCAAAGTTCCAGATGAATTTTAACAGAAAAAAAACTGTGCCTTCCTCAGCCAGTGATATTTCTTTACACTTCCTCAACTTTGTTAAACTGATGCCAGCTTTACTCTTAAGATGATAAAGAGGGAGAGCCCAACTTGGTGTTGACAATAGGCTGGTTGAAATCTCCTGGGTTGCAGGAGAAGCCAGAGGGATAGAAAGAATTGGGAATATATTCCCACATGAGCTTGTAACCTGGCCAGTGGTTCAGACCACAGTGTTCCCCAGGGAACATCTAACTCTGTCCTCGCTCTATTTCTCTGGAAGAAGAGATATAGCCCCCTCCCTGGAGGCACATCCATCACTTATACCCAGCAAATAGAAAATGTCCAAACAACTGCATTTCCCCTATGAGTACAAATGTAGAAAGGTTAACAACTCAGGCCATTAGATGCAGTCAGCAGTTGCGAGGTGAGGAAGCCAGGGGCCGATTTGGCAGTGAAAACGAAAATGACCAGTTGCAGTGGCACACAGTCATTATGGGTTACAGATGGACTGGCATTATGGTGTCTGGCTGTCTGAATCGGGGCTCCAATGTAGGCAAACTTGACTGAGATCACCTTGCTAACTTCCCACGCATGGCTGTCTGAGCCAGGAAAGAAACTGTCTGAACCCCCACAAAGAATTTCCCCAAACCACATCACACAACAGGCCAGGGAGAATGACGGTGCTCTTGTTCATTCAGCATTTTTTACACAAACTAATGTTTGAATTAAAGGGAACCCTGTGCACTAAAGAAATACACTGGCCACCCTGGAATTTTACATCAAAAACAGTGGCAGTAAAACTATAGTTTGTCATGTTTTATCTACGCATGTACATGTGAATGTGTTGTCAGTTTTGAGGTATTTATCGAATCCTTTGTCAAGGTTAGTCTGAACTGACCACTGGAATTCTGTTATTTGAGTGTGTGCGCATGTGAACAGGTTAAGTGTAATGTGAGTATAAGCGTACATACTCTTTTCTCTCGTTTTCCAGAGGAGCTGTCACCGGAGGACAGTTCAAGTCCAGAGGCATAATAGGCTGTGTCATGACGTTTCATCTTGCACAGATACAAAATGACAAGCTGAGAGAGCCTTCAGACTGCAGGTGTGCCACGCTCCCAACTTAAGTGTCCATATTCACCACGAGTTAGTCAAAATCTAAAACCATCATTTTCAGGATCTGAACAACAACCATCACTTATATTTTATTCTGCAGGATTGTATCACAACATACTTCAGTGTAAAATAAATAATGCAATTTCAACCTCCTGAAGTAAGGAGGATAATTCAGCTGGTCTCACTAACCGGATAAACATGTCAGAAGATGTTCAGATTACAAAGCAGAACAATGTCTGCACTGTAGAAGAGTGTGTGTTCCTGCGTGACACTCTAACTTCTCCTGAGCGTTGGAATGGGACAGAGTATCCGTTTATGGCCTAAATCATGTGGTCTTTGTACAAGTGAGTGTGCATGTGCGTAGGAAACAGAGACACAGACAATAAACATAAAAGGAGAAAAGCAATGAACCAGGACCAGGACACCATATGAGGTTATAAGACCACGTTTGTAAAAATGTACAGTATGGCCACATCAACTTGTGAACGTGAAAACCCCCTACTTTTAGGTAGAGTGATTTAGAAGGAATCTACTGGCAAAAAGGGAATGTAATTTTTTTTAAGGTTTTTGCGTTTTTGTTAGCTTACCTTCACTGTGAGAGGCCATTAAATAGTACACAGTGCTCCTCTAACTACTGCAAAGGTTCCACTCAATAAATTATAAAACGTGCTGTGGATAGTGGCAAAGTAGATATTGGCCCTGACAGTGATCAAGCCGAAGGGATTAGCACCACAGTTCCATATTAAATACAGTTTTCTATTCAAATTTACTTATTTACAGCTGTAAGCTCACGTTTAAAGCTACCACTCGTTCTTCTCTGCCTTCCGCATGTGCCGCAACAGTAATTTGATTGGAAGATCGTAGAAAGCGTCCTCGTGCAGCTCACTAATGTAATATTACATGATTTTACAGTTAAGAGGAGACAAAGTCACACAGCTGTAGCCGTAGTTTGTGCATACAAAGCAGC
>VOQJ01004832.1:22772-34781 GCA_015052665.1 Apistogramma diplotaenia
AAACCCCAAACAAACGGGGGGAAAAAGACCCCCCCCCCCCCCCACCCTTGAAGTAAGCCCGTGAGCTGTGTTAAGTGTCATGGCAGCCTTTTGATGTTGCACAGACCGCAACTCAGAAATGGTAAACAGCAAAGATGAACCGAGATCTTCCTCCAGGGGGAATCCGCAGTGTAAGGATATTAGGGACGTTATGCATAATGTGCCTCAGCAGCAGCGCATTACCCAATCCCAACATGTCTTTTTTAAACACTGGGAACCCAGATTAGATACAGAACTTCTAGATATTCAATTCTCCACAGCATTTGAAAATCAGCAGGAAGATTTTACCAAATAAATGGCATGTTCTGGAGCACGTATAGGGAGCCCATATTGTTTAGGAGTACAGTGACTGGGTGTCTTCAGAAAATGTCTGCTCTTAATGGAAAAAAAAGTTAAAAAGCTCAGAATAAATATTTGATTTTCTCTTCCCATTTTTATCTTCCACTCGATGCCTCTTTCCCACAGTGTTCCATTACATAAAAGGTTTATGCAATCTGAGCAGTGAGGACGGCCATGAGTCATAACAACAATGAAAGGGGCTAGCTAAAGTAGCACTGATTTTATATATATATATCTGTGTGTGTGTGTGTGTGTTTGTAGAACTGATCTTTTAATGATCACACCCAGCATTTCATTTCATTTTTGTTACATTTAAGATAATGAACCTACTCACTCATCTCTGAGTACCATGCGGCTGAGAGATGCTGAAAGTGTCTGGAAAAAGTAGAAAATCTGGGTTTGTCATGGTGCTTTATGTTGTTCAGGTTCTTTCGGGTCACGGTGGGTGGCAGTTTTCATTTTTAATAATCACGTTATCACTTTGCTTCATGAGTGACAGTAAATATCAATTTGAAAATGGCTTTTCCTGAAAACGTGCGAGGCAGGTCTGCCCACCGCAGTCTGACATGTATTGACATGAATGGTCATCATTCACTGTGCAAATAATCAAATGGGTATTTCAGTAGCTATAGCCCAGAGTTTCTCCCAGATCAGATGATATGTGTTAGCTGTCACATGAACACTGTGTGCAAACACGCACAGAGAAAGAAAGAGAGCGAGAGGGACACAGACACAGAGGGGGGAGACAGAAAGACCCCCAAAGGCCTTCGTGCAACTTGCCTCTCCAGGAAACAGAAAGATTCCTGGAGAGGCTCTGGTCCTATGTCCCAGCTTCAGATAGCTAATTGCCTCTGGTCCTCTATCCCAGGGCCAGCGGCTCATGATGAATCCCCACTTCCCTAATCGCAATACCCGCTGTGAACACCTCTGTTAGTTGGAGCGGTGACAGAGGTTCAGGGGAGGATTGAAACAAAGTAAAGAACAACCCAGTCTGACATGAATCCAGGATGGCAACAGCCAGTGGAAACACTACACTATTTTCACCTAGAACTGCAGCCCACAGCACACAGATGGAAAGTGGACTGGGAGAAAGGAAGAGGACAGACGGGCAGACGCACAAACAGCGGGTAGACTCAACACCTCACTCACAATCACAGTCACACTATGAAGAGCTGGGATTTGGAGACGGGAGATGCAAAGACAATCATTTCTGAATGCCCTGGACTTAAAGAGACATGTTTTAGCTGAATTAAAATTCAAAAAATGACAAACGTGACCGGCCTGAGTACAAAAAAAGAGAGTCATATTTACACTTCTGGACTTATGAAGTAAAATGTGACGATGGCCAGTGACTCTTAAACTCACCCAGGCTTACACTTCAACTTGAGCGGGCAACATCAAAAAGACATTATCATCATCCTGAATCTACACACAAAACATACTGAGTACACTGCACAACGGTTTGAAAACGCAAACACCAACTACAAAGAACATGCGTAACTCACTGCAGTGTTCATGGTGCTATAGCTCTGCTCAAACAGTAGAGAGGAAGACAACTTTGAACTGTAAGTCAGAGCCCTGCGGTGAACCGGAGCAGCTTCCACAGAGCAGAGGGGGCTGGGTCACTTCCTTTCCCTGTTCATATGGCTGATGTGTGCTGGAGAATAATAGGAGGAATCACATCCCCCCCAGCTGTCTTGGTTCACAAGGCTTCTCAGACAGACAGAAAAACAAGGATATTACAGACAAGGCCTTCTTCCTGCAGCTGAATTGGCCACCAGGCCCGTCCAGCTGCAGGAGACCCAACTGTTCCTTCCCAGCAGCTACTGAACTTTTAATCAATGGGCTTTGTTTATGAGCTATGACACCTAAGACTCACAGATGTAATGAATACACCAGCCATTGATAAACACTTTTTAATGTATTCTGGTTCTTGCTATTTTTGGTAACCTAAGGGAGGGCTACATTAAGTGGCTGTAACTGATGATTCAAAGAGCCTATATTAGCACTCTCTAACAACACAGTAAACACCTTCATCGCTCAAGACCTTAGCAGACTTTGAAGAAAGTTTACTTTGCACAGTTCAACTGTTCGTCTGTTGATGAGGCTTCTACTTAATCGACTCTATACAAAGACAGAGAAGTTAAATCTCGAGCGAGAGATGCTTTTTAAGATCTACAGTAGAGCATGAGTAATTCAATACAGTGGGGTATATTAGCAATCATGGGAGATCTTTTGATCTAGTAAATTATATTATAATATATTCCTTTGATTTATGTGTTTTTCACAGTCTCATTAAGATGCGGCTAAAATGCAACTCAGCAAAGAGATGTCTTTCTTAACTCCATCTCAGTTTGAGACACGATACTGTGCAGCAACATCATTCGCTAATGTTAGGTCTCCATGCTAGGAAAACAACAAGAAAACAAAGTGAAAAATACCGACTGAAAGCACAGGACGCACGTGCTTTGGCGTTTAGGTCCTTTGAGTGTAGCTCACTCGCTTCAGAAATGAAGCACAGTGTGATTCTGTGGTTTTGCTTGCAGTCCAGAAAGCCAAAGACACAGGAGGAGGCATCTTAAAGGTGCTAAATGACTCGACTTGACTTGTCAAAGTCATCACCTTTGCTCCACCGCATGCTTCCACAACCTACCCTCCCAAACCGCACCGAGTGCACATTGCCAATCAAAACCCAACAAAACAGCAACAACCGGAGCAAGCAAGAAACTCTGGATGGCAATTTATTTAAAAAAAAAGAAAAGAAAAATAACGTGATTGCATAATAATAAAATTAAACCCCAACACAGTCTCCTTGCATTACGGATGTGACTAGATTGATGGGCTACAGTGGCAAAAGCAGGCTGAGAGCAAAATTACAGTGTGACTCTATGTGAGGATCTTCCTGCTGAGTCTCCTGTGTGGTCCAGGTTGAAGAGGTGAAGAGACCTCCAGCCAGGCCTTGTTTGAAAGAGCAGGAGAGACAGGAAAAGACGGTACGGCCTTAAGCTGCTCTGCCCTGCTCAGCAGCACATGTGCTGAGTGAGCCAAAAGGGTGGCTTACCACCAGAGGTCTCAGTCAAGGGCAGGACAGTTGAAAGGTCACTGCTAGCTGTCTTGCTATACAAACAGTACCTCAGTGAGTAATGCCTTCAACCTCTGAGTTTACATCAGGCTGTTAAAAGGATTTTAAAAAAAATACTGGAGACTAGGAACAGAATTTCTTGCAGCCAATGAAATATAGCCATACAATTAGAAAGCTATGCATTTTTTTCTTAATTATTTTAGACTGTTTTACAACACATAATAACCTTAGCATGAGTTTTGCCAGTGGGTTTTGTGATAGCTCAATTGCATTTCAGTTTAGTCTTGTATATTTTAATGAGTCAAATACTTCGTGCAAGCTGCTGTTGTCAGTCACTCACTGCTAGCGCACGCCCATAACAGTGGCTCGAGATCACAATACACGAACGTCCTGTCGACTAGAAGAGGTGAGGCAAAGAGGACGGCAGCCAGGAACGCAACTCTGAAGTAAGGGACAAGCACTAACCAAAGACCTCCACAGTCCAGAATTTACCAGACGCATGAGTGACCTGATTAGCATTAACCAAAGGAAAAAAATGTAACTAAACATGACTAATTATATGTTTATATAAATAATAGTACTTAGTAGTCTACGGGGATCAGTCTACAGTTAACTGCAGCCTTAAACATTATCTCCCAGGCTCAAGATTCTGCATGCAACCTCCAGGTCTCGCAGAGGAACGCTGGAATCGCCATACTGATGATACAGCTCCAATACGGAGCTCCAACAAACAACGAATCACACTAGGATGTTTAAGTTAGGAACACCGATTAATGTTGTGCATCTGACTCTTAATGCCAAGTTCATGCAACAAAAATAACATTTAAAGGAAAGGCAAGAAAGCAGAAAAAAAAGAGCAAAGACAACTGTACGTTAGTTAACTGCCGTGGGTGAACACAGACTCAGTATCTTGCAGCAAGTTGCACGGACCAAACCAACTCAAACAGCTGGAGCTGTGGGGGATTAGCCAGAGAGCACAACTCCACTTAAATCTACTTGGCAAATGTACAGTATAAAGTTAATAAGTAGCCTAGTATAGAGAAAATATTCAGTGATACATAAAATAAACCTAAGGATTCAAAACACAGCTAGATAAATAATCATGCAAAAGATTTTAAAAGGTTTCAAATAAATAGAACAATCAAATTACAATGTATAATACTGCAATATCCCTAAGTGCCTTTTTAAAAAAAGGAATCTGCAGTATAAAAGAACAGCTTGGCTTACCAAACAACCAGAGAAACACTATCCTCTTTATTGGGCCAAGAATGTTCAGCTTCTATCTCTTATTTTTCATTCAATGCATCCTTGGCTTTCAGCTCTCTGCTGTTTTGTCCTCCTTGAAAAAAAAATGTCCTGGGAGGAGGAGAGTGGAGGAGAAAAGACTTTCACTCAGTGATTCAGAGGCATCGTGTAAACGCCAGCATTCTCCTTCTGACAACCGGCGTTAATTGCAGATCCGACTCGCCCACACACTCCACATTTCTCCTGGAAGGAGAAGCTGAGACACTGAGATTGAAGTGGGATGAGGAGTGCAGTAAAAGATGCTGCAGCTGCCCATTCCTCGCACCGTCACCACCTCTCATTTCTCCCTTTCCACAGAGAACTTGTGCTAAGACGCAAACAAGCACTTACACACATTTACACAGGCATGCAGGGGCACGCAAACATCACATATAACAAGGCTAAAACATTTAATAAACAGTGGTAGTCATTGTGCAATATCAGCCCTCATGATTAAATAAATACAGGACAAAATTTCATACTCATAATATCAAAGCTTTCTGTGTGCTTGCCTAATGGAAGCTATAGAACGTTTGAGGTCTCTGAGGTTAGTGCAACAGTTCACAGCATGCGCGAGAAAGACATTTATGACGCCCTATCTGCGCCTTCATATTCATTCCTTTGACTAATATATGACATAAATTGTTAAAACGATATTCATTTCAGCACGATGAAAGAATCCCTCATCTGCCCATTAGACATAGGAGCTCACGTGATGTAGATCATGAGCAACAAGGCCCATTACTGGTGAGGCCTGGGGCAGCACAGAAGCTAATGATTGCAGATTGGAGGGTGCTTTAATGCTTTGCTTTAGAAATCACAGGCAACCAGCTGGTACGGTAACATGCATGCCGCCAGAGTAGCGGTAGCACAAAAAAGGGCAGTGAGAAAATGCAAGTATGCTTTAATGGTGCTCGTGCCCCTGAAAAACTGTTTGTTTGTTTTTTTTTGCAATGCAATTTGTCATTGTTTCAACCTGATTAGGAGGTAATATACCGTAAGCAGTAAAAGGTTTATACCTGTGGTAAAGACAAAGTCGTATTTTACATATCTAAAATACAGAGCTTTTTTAACATGTCGAAACACAAGTTTGATTTTGCGGGGTTTTATCCACACAAAAACACAATTTGCAAGTCAAAACGTGTCGTACAACCAAGTGTTTTCCACCGAGTGTATTAACTCATGAATCAGCTTATAAAAACATGGACAATTTTAAGTCTTATTTTCTGTTCCAACTGAATAAAAAAACTACTCCTTCTGTGCAATATTAATGAGCTATGCAGGGTGTAGCATATACTAGAAACATTTGAGAAGGTCAGGTTACCGGTAGCCATTTCCCACTCTGGCCAGGGGTTAAGGTCACCAGAGTGCCAGAGATTCAAAGAAACACCAGGCAGCAAAGGCTCTCTTTCACGAGCTCCACGTCCCAAAGACCGATACACAGCTTAACTTAAAGGTGTGGTGCGCTGTCAGTTTGTCTGTCACTGAAATTCATAAAAGGTGGCATCTTCAAGTGCTCTTTTTAACCAGGGCGAAGTCTTTAAGGTACAAAGATTATCTAAAATAGCTCACATTAATTCACTTGATTGAGCTCATTTTGGGCAAAGCTTATTTCAACTTTAACCAGTCATTTAACCCATTTATTATGAAAATATACAGTCATATACAGTATACAGTATGCACCTGCCTCAGCTTTTACTTTTATTATGCAACTTCCTCAGGTAAAAGGAAAAAAAGATTTTTTATTATTATTATTATTATTACTACAGGAGGTTACGTGTTTTTAGGAAACATACAATTTGCAGCAAACTCACACTAAGCAACTTTTGTTACCGCTGTCACCGTGTGAGCTCGCCTGATGTCACTGTGACGGCCCAACAGTGTTATTATATACACACTGATTACTATTTTCCTCAAAAGACTCGCCTGTTTTACAAAGTACAGCTAATCATTTCACACTTTGGACAACAAGTCAAACTGTGGGTGAGTTTTAACAATCACAGATCACAAAAATGACCATCTAGTAGAGCCTTTAGTACAACTTATTGCCGGCTTAAGATGAGTCCTACAAAAGTTTCTAACAATTGACAGATATCAACAGCGCGCGCGTCTGGCGACACCCCCAAACCCGACACTTGGGTATTTTACGACACAGAAATCGATTAAATATCCGGTGTGACTTGTTGTTAAATATCACAACTTTTACGGTGTCTTGTCACAAATCCTGCATGTTATCGGGAGAAGATAGATAGCTGTCTCCTAATGTCTCCCAAATCCACTCTACGTCTCCCTCTTGCGCTTTTCTACTCTCACTCACTGAAGCTACAGTATCGCTGCCACACTCCGCAACATTGTTTCTATTTCCGTTACTCACCTTTACTCCCAAGTCAGTCGCTGTATATAGACAGTCTATATCGGTGACTCCAGTGGATAAACGTAATTTCAGTTCACATTTACACGCTGACGCGCTATTTTAGGGGGAGCTGACAAACTCAGAAAAGCCAGTCTCCCTCTTGTCAGTAAGACTCCTCCCCTCATCTGACGAACTGCCTCTGCCCCCCCAACTCCCTCCTTTCGCTCTCTCGCTGTCTCTCCGTCTCTCTACCACTCTCTCTCTCTCGCACACACACACATTCACACACACTCACATACACACGTACTCTCTCGCTCACACACACACAAAGTCAAAACATGTAGGCTACAAACTCTGAACAGTGGGGTTTTTACTTGAACATGTGAACGTGAACACATGTGATGTGAAAATGAATCAATTTTTTTGCCTATTTGCAGGCAACTTCCCTTCGCCCGCCTTCGGAGAAAAAAGTATTACATCAAACAAAATGATTATTAAGGTATGGCCTACATTCCTCTTCCTTTAAGGCGGAGTTCATGTTTGAAAAGCTACTTTTCCAAACTCACTGGCCTCAGCCTCATTACGAACTACATTTGACGTCATATCTCTAAGACAACAGCGATGGAATTCGGTTTGATGGGCAGTTCTGCCGGCCAACGAAAACTTGCAGCGCCCCGTGAGCAGCTAATCACGGAAGGAAGGCGGGACTTGTATGACTCCCATATGGACATGTCACGTGTACTCGAGGGGTCATCATCACAGGAGGCGTGGCTAGCAGCGTCTGTAGTGCCGAGTGGCCCCGCCCCGCTGTTTATGCTGGCGTTTGGAGGCAGGTGTCATTTTCTCTTGCAATTATGCGTTTATTATGGATTTTATAGACTTGATTTTGGAGCAAATTTGCAAATGGGCTGCTTTACGATTAAATGTGGCATGTGGCACCCCTTTGAAGCCAGCAGGGCTTTCTGATTTTAAATAAAGCCTGAAAAAAGGGGCCCGTTTTCCACTTTAAATGTAAACTTAGACTGTATCTTATGTGTCTATGAAGAAACTATTGTAACTTCATTTCTCACCATATAATATATGATGTATTGCTTTATATCTTACTACCTATTAGCAGATTAACATAACCTCTGTCTTAACAAGGGAAATCAACTTATGCCTCACATTGATGCATCATTAATTATAGTTTGCCTTCACCCTAATTTTGATTATTTTTTTCCTTTTTCTTTTTGGCCTCCATAATGTTTTAGACCGTTAAGCTTTCAAATATGAATGAATGACATATAACATGTGCTTCTTCTGCTTTAATAAGGTAAAGGATCTATAAGAAATGTGAGTGCACATCTTGGGTGGTGCACTCACAGTTTTATTGTAGCATGTACAATGACAATAAAGGTCTATTCTATTCTGTTCTGTATTCATTAATCAACAGTGAGACCCAGGAGTTATTGAAGTTTCACACATTATGATACTTGTTATCTATTAGTAATGGCATCTAAAATGAATCCCTGCTTAAAATACAGTAGAAATATCATTTAGATAAAGTAATTGTAATATATAGAGCTGATAAAATCAATTTGAGGCCACAAAGAGTAACCAGATCTTCAAGATCTGAATGTTCTTACTTCCTCTTAATGCTTTAGAAATAGCAATCAAAGCAATTTCATATTACTGCAAAGAGAGTGTATGGTTTGATGGTACTGTAGTGAAACACTGTATGCTTATTTAGCAATACTCTTCTAATGGTTTTATGTTTTATTATACTGCATGCTCTAATAACTGATGAAGCACAGTGCATTGTGCCATCTCTCTCTCCAGCTTTCCCAGTCCTAACAGGAAAGGCCGTGTCTAGGTCACTCCTGATTTCTCATAGTCTTAGCCAAAAAAGTGACACCCCCCCCCCACACACACACACACACACACATCTCGCTGCACAGTGGTGGCTGGGATAGAGTCTAAGAAAATGATGAATTATTAGATGGATGGTGAATTTGTTTGTTCTACCCTCTGCTTCTCATAAATTAAAATGATCAAATAAAATTGTCAAATAAATACTTAAAGAAAAGGCCAGTGGTGGTGTTCCAGTTTGGTTTATATTGTCCTTCCTTTTAATTTTCACAATTACGCTTGCATTTTCTATTGTAGCATTATATTGTGAGGCAATATACATTTTTTTGCTGTTTGATTGTGGGTTGTCATTTAATTGTTACTTGTAATTTGTGTGTTTTTCAAATTTATGTACTCATAAGCGCCATATGAGAACTTTAGAATTTTTTTTTGCTTACAACAATATTACATGTCTTAATTAAAACAAAAGTGAAGTCTTGATGTTTTAAATCAACGTTGTTTCTGCTTCATAGTGATCCTTTATGAGTTCCAGCTGACGCCAGCTGACAGTAATGTAGATCCAAGTTCCTCACAGTCTCTCCTTAGCAGCACTTATATGTTAACACACAATAGAACAGCGAGGGAGTGATCCACACTGGCTCATTAGGTTTAATGCAACATATAGCAGTAGAATAAAATATGAAAAAGGATGTGTTAAGGTTATTTCTTGAATCCACATTATCATGGATGAGTGAAAATCAAAGAGAGCATATAAATAAAACTTGGCATTAGCATCACATTCCATCTCACATCATATGTAAGGCGTCAAAACCTTTTGTGACACCTGTGTCTTACCTGTTGTTGTTGTACAAACGCCTTCACAGAACCTGCTGTTCCGATCTCCACCTTTCCTTCTGCACGCATTGACTTTCCTTATTTCTTCTTTATGTTCTGCCTTCTGCATACAACTCTTCTTTCTGCTGCTTCTGTGCCACTCTACCCACTGATTTACCTCAAAGCCAGACCAGCTGGCTTTGCACGCTTCCCTCCGAGCCCTGAGAGGCCCGTCTTCACACCCTTTTCTTTCTCTTGTCCCTTGGTGTCTCTACCGGCAGTAGCAAGGGGCAGTGGTTTGAAAGGTAGGACCCCAGATGGACATAGACATGTTGGGCATGCATTTTGTGATGGGGCTTGGCTCACGGCTTTCTAAACCAGCCACAGCTGTCAGTCATAACTCCACTTACTAAGGTGTTAAGGACCCCCCCACACACACACACACACACACACACACACACCTTCTCTATCAGAAGGTTGAGAAGAATAAAAAACAAATTTTATGTTCGTGTCTGTGCACATTATTTTTGGGTTCAGACCAAAAAAGCAATTTTTTTTATTATCATTTTATCAAATGATTGCTTCTTTTTTTTTTTTAAATTAAGCTGCATTTTTTTTTACATATATGACACAGTAAGTGATGCATTTCAACCAGCTGAACAGACATGCCAAATAATGGTTTGTTCCAACGGGGCTTTGATGCCGACAGCTGGCATTTCCAACTTACATCGCGCCAGACCACAAATAGACCCAGACACTCTCCAATTAAAAAATGCATGCAGCTCGCTTTATTAAGCCATACAAGTCAAGTCTGATCTAACTTGTGATCGTGAGGAAAGAAATAGATGCTTATATTGTAAATGAGAAAAACACAAACAGAACTCAGAGTCACACAGATTCCTGAGACAGCAGGAATCTCAAATAACATTTCATTATCTGAGGCTCATTAAAACAACATTTCTAAAAAGGTCCTCAAAACTCCTCGCCAATCCCTGCTCCTCCACTCGCTGCACATTACACCTTAGTCATGGGACATCATGCTAATAAATGCAATCAGTTACTTTTCTTATAATGACCCTTCTTACATAATCACCTAATAGGTTTATGATTTAAATGAGGAAGTAACAGAGTTCTGAAAGATGAAAAGAGATTTAACAGCATCATATTTAGGAAAGTGTTGATTGATTGAAATGATATTTTCAAAGTGCTACAGCTTTTCTTCCAGGCTGATTCTAATCATATTGATGGTACAGAAAGTCCTCCAACAAAGTCGTATCTGCGTCGACCACAGCAATGTGTTAGATAATCAAGATCGAGATCTAAAAATACTCCATGTCTCACAGTTTGAAAGTCTTCTCTCATTACCCACTGTAATTAAAAGTAACTAAGGCGTTCAAGCTCCAAATAGCAGGCAACTGTTATTGTGAAGAAGTGACACTTGAAATGAAATTCCAGAAGATATAAGTTTGCCGAGGGAAGTGGAGGAGATAACAATATATGGTCGCTCCAGTGAATGTGGGTCAGGAGAAAGGTGTCCACTTGGGTTTAATGGTCAACTACGATCAAATGTTTTTTGGCGCAAATCAAGACACTGCGGTTTTTGGTTCATTTGCTGTATAAGAATAATGACAGGTATAACTTTGCAAGAGTTCTGTGATGTTTCTCTCTTGTTATACCTCACTTCTGTACAACTTTGACACTCTGCAGTAGTTTTGTTGAGCTGTTCCTGAGGCAGAGAACGACAGCATACAAAGGTCCTTATGATGAGCTGATGATCCCTCTTGAGATTATCAGTCTCTTGGGTTTCTTAATGTATTCGTCTCTGTTTATCACACTACTGAATGCTTATCAACTGCAAGGGGGAGTAGCTCAAACATCCACTCGGTCTTGTTTGCTTGATAGGCCCTCCATTTTCCAGGAGATGTGCCGAGATCCCGATAATAACATGAGTTCTTTAATTATCTGCAATATTCACATGAGTCTATAGTTCCATTTCTAAAATTCAGTCTCAATTGGACTGAGCTCATTAAAAATTAAACAAGGTCAGGAATGAATCTGCTCTTGCCATTATTCATTTTGTCCCTAATATCAATTTAATTAATCACCTGAAATGACTCAAATTATTAACAGTGCCATGTGTTGCTCATTGATTTCACAAACACACAATTTTTTTTCTTCCTTCAGCTTAAGTTCCAGCTGAAGACGTCTGTGGTTATGTGTATTAGAAGAAGAGCATTCAAAAGTACTTTCG
>VOQJ01004832.1:45192-56388 GCA_015052665.1 Apistogramma diplotaenia
TTTTCTTTTTTTTTTTTTTTTTTTTTTGCAAGTGGGCTATTTGATCCCTTCAATTTACATTTTTTGTTCTAACTTCAGGGGAATTTCAGGGACGGGGACTTGAAGTTATTAATGAATATTTAAATTTGAGGAAGCCCTTTATTCTGTAACATTGGAAAATGAGACTGTACATCTGTGATCAAACGTGATCATTAGCTGTTGCAGGCTTTAAAAAAAGAGAAAGATGTGACTTTATCTATTTGTAGCCCTGGAGGAAATTACAGAAATGCCTATTAGATTTCCACTAAATGCTGGCACAGCTCTCCTCCCTCAAGTTGTAAAGCAGAAAAAGTGGGTTTCCCCTCTTTCTTCTGTCCGCAAAAATTCATCTGGCTCCCCTGGCAAGCTGCCCGGGTAGTTGTGGCATGGTCTGTGTTTTTTCACGACAGCACTGTTATTTTGCTGTGAAAACTCAGCATGGGGTGGCACACCCACCTCTGGCAAGACACTGCTGTCAGAGCTGATCAGCAGAGAGCAGCCTTCCCTTTCAATTAGCCTTGTCTGTCTAAGAACAGGGCCAGGAGCACCGGCATACAACCACACAGGCACCCAGTGAAGGAACAGCAAGGAGAGCAGGTGGGAGAAGAGGAGAGAGCTGGAGAAGTAAGCCCCAAAACTCCAGACGGGGACTGAAATACCCTCCACTGCTGTGCACTAAGTCCCTCTGTACCAGAAAGGGCCCTGCCATGGCACGTCACAGTAAACACAGGCAGGCTCCATGGAAACATGGCCATTTGGCACAAAGGCATGGGCTGAGATATGGCACCAATGAGGCAGATAATTCCCCGAATAACTATATCTTCCCTCTCATGTGCAATCACAGTGAATAAGAGTGTAGTGCACGTGTGTGTGTGAAAGGCAAGGAAAAAGAGAGCATGCAGGAAACAGCCGTCTCACATATTACCCATAGACTTACTCGGGATAAGCACAGTTTATAAGCCAGTGATCAAGAGACAAATTAAAGGCTGTTTGGGAGCCTATAAACAGTATTGAAGGATCTTCAGGAAGAGCACTGGGAGTGAAAAGAAGGGGTGGCAGCCATGCCCCTAGGTTGTTTATTACAAATGCCACATCCAGGTGGGATTTGCAGAATTGCACCCTAGCCAGCATCTTTCTCTCAGTGGAAAGAGCCTGAGGTGGAGGATGGTAAACATGGGCAGCTGTAGCACAAGCACAAATCCACCCATATGCTTGACTGGGAGTTTAGAAAAACTGCTAAGAGGAGTGAATGTATCAATAACTTTATTAACTGTGTGGATATTCGTAGCATTCACAATACTGCTTGCAGATTTTTTCCATCAACCAAACCTTTCTATTAAACTCTTAAATAGTTTAAGGTTAAACAAAGCAGCTTAACAACTTATTTAGCTTTTTTTTTTTGTCTAGTCCACCATCTGTAATAATGAAACCAGGCAATATGAAATGACAGAGAAGGAAGATATGCTCTTCCAAATTTCCGTGCTCCATTCTCCCTAGATGCCCTACTGTAATGAGTATCATGTGTTTAAAACTGCTGTAGAGAGCCGTTGTACCTATAAAACCATCAGCTCTGTCATGAGTGGACTGAAACCTTGAAAACCCATCACTGACTAAACCTTAAGGGTCAGTACAGGTAAATATGATAAACAGACAAAATCAGCATGTTCTTTTCCAAACCTGTCATTATTCTAATGCAATCTGCCATCTAATTAAGGCAAATGCTGCTGTTATTAAGAAAGTAATGTGCCTACAAGGACAAGAAGTAACTGTTCTGGGAATTTAAGTAACATCACATGGTCATCATTGGCAGATTGAATTTGTCCAGTCGTCATACAATAGCAGATGCTTGAATGTTTTTATGGGCATGTTTAACATTGACAGGAATAATACAAGAAAATGTAAAGGTAATCATCTGTAGGCAACCTGCTGATTATGATGCCCATTCATTATTTAGACTTATTTAGGTTTAGACTGCAGATAGCCCTTATGCTAGTAAGGGCTCTAAAATACTAGTTTATTTCATGCATTGCATTAAGTCTAGCGTAAAGTCATCTGCTTTGGACATATTGCTCTGCCTGTTTGTACAGATTTGTGTCTCATGTCACAACAACTGCAGGGAACATGGCAGGTCATTGTTGGGTTTTACATAGATGATGATAGGAGATATTGAAAAGAATATAAGGCTGTTAACACTGAGAAAGCAGTTCTATTAGCGGTGCGATATAATGCCACAGTGGACATCTAGTAATAAATTTGTTGTTATGCTTGTTAAGTGTCATGGGTGACTCTGGGTGCTTTTTTTCTCATTGCATAGTACACTCAGTACCTCAGCACACTTTCAAGTAATGCCAAACTCCAAAATCCTGCTGGTCTCTCATTCCTCATGTCCCATATGCATCCTGTTCAATCCATATGTAAGTGAGGATGTGATTCTGCCTCTTTGTTCTTTTGCCATTCACAAACTATCAAGATAACATTTGGTTTATAATTTATTTCATCCTTTTCTGACTAGACTCATCATGTGGCCTTTTTTGTTTCTGTCTTTTTTTGATTGCTGAAACGCGCCCTGCGCTCAAATACAAACTGAGCTTCAAATATTAGATGACACAGCGATAATAATAAAAATAAACATGTTAAAGAAATATAAAAGAATTTAGCAAAAGTACAAAGGGAAGGACAGCATCCTCTCTTGCCTTTCCAGCTGATGTGTGGGATGAGGGCCCCTTTGGTGAGCGTTGTTGTCAGCCGAGACAAACTGCAGCTCCTGGGAGTGCCCCAGATCTGACAGAAACCTCCCCCTCCATCAGTCACGTCATCTGAGTCAGTGAAGGAGTCTGTGCCCTGTTCGCGGTCACACTAACCAGGAGACACAAGCTGTTCCTCTCCAGGTGCTCATTAATGCACTTGTCCTTGATACCTCCACCATACAACAACACAAAGACAAACACATGCCTGCCGTGTTCTAATTACACTTACGCGCACACACTCATAAGGATGTGCATCATACATTTCACTAAGAGACTTGTAAATGTCAAACAATGGCAGATGCCCCTTTACTCCCCCCCTTCTGCTGTTGTTCTTGTGTTTTTCATCTTTTCTTGTTTGTGTTGGGTGGGGTTGGGGAGAACTGTTGTTGCAATGCAGGAAGAGATGGAGTGAATGTAATGCTATGTAAAGATGGTTCAAGCCTTTGAAGTGGGGGGGGGACGTTGGGGACAGCTGACAGCAGAGCCAGCACTGGAGTGGAGAGCTAGGCTGGAAGAATTCATCAAGCTTCCCCAGCAATTAGCATATGGGTCTAATTATCATATGAAACCAATCCTCCATAACCAGCTTCTGCCTCCAATATGGCTTTCTATTCCTCTAAATTATCGCCCATCTCACTGAAAAATGGTGAGCATGGATGACCCCTGTATTGTCTTATACCTCTCCTCTCCAAGGCCTCCTTGAATAACTACCATACCTCCAATGTTCGTTTTTCCATTATGCAGTTAAGCCAGACAGTTAATTATCCAGGAGCAAGGGAGGCCAGGTCTCTTTGCTGGCTGCGATAACGATATGCTTTGCTGGGCAGAGAATGAAGAGGGCCGGCCCATAGGGAACCGTGCTGATGTCAGGCAATCTTTCAAAAAAGGCCCAGGCAATTAGATGCACCAGTGCTACCAGGGATGACTAGTGTTATTGAGGATACTGGCTAGCTTCTCTAATGGGGGTATTTAGGGCAATTATGATAAAGATGTCAGGGCGACCTCCCTCCAACTGCTGCTTTTACACGGGGTGCCTCTAAGTGCAAGATCACAGAGCAGAAATAAGGAGTGACTAAAGATGTGGCCAGTCCCGTGTGGAAGTCTGGCCACCAGCAGAACTGCACTTAAGACTCGTCTCATGTGGAAAACACTGTCAAGAGGTGCTAAATGGGATAATCTGCCCTCAGAGTTGAGTTTTATGGGAATTTTGGAGTCTATTATGACAGTCTCAAGAAAGTAAACACTCAGTGCTCAATTAAAGAGTAAAGCCCGGCTGATTTGTTTCCATTTCGCATCATAGCCGTTCAGCACATCTGGCCCACGGAGACACAGAGCACTGTTATTATTTAATGGACGAGGGAAGCTGACCATCTGTAAGGTAGCAGAGCCCCACAAAGGGGCCTTTCATGTGGCTACTGTTGAACACTGCTCGCAACTGAAGTGAATTGTTTCCATACACACGTTCACCTTAGCCATCACCTTTCCACCACTGGCATCCTCCACCTCACATCAAAGTTACAGTTCAAGGACATAACTGAGAGCTACTGGTCACCACACACACACACACACTTATACCCAGCCCGCCAATTTACAGTGTTAACATATGCCATCCACATGGCTGGCATGACACTAAACACACACTGACTAATGTCTGAAGTAGGTTCAAAGAGGTAACGGCGGAGGGAAAGTGCAACGTGGATGCAGCGTGTATCCTCTTTCCTCCTTTAAAACAGTCAAACAGCTGGTCGTGTTCTTAAAAGTGCACAGTACATTTCCATGATTGTTTTTATACCGTGTCTGTGGATAATGCACCATGATATCCCTCTCTCTGTAATAACCTCTCAGGGTAGACATTAGACAATCAGGAAACAGCAATCCCACTATCGAGATGAAGTAAAGCTCTTCAGTGAAGCACATTCCCGAAGTAAGTGTTTCTTTTGGTTGCATTTGATGGAACAGAGCCATACACTACTTCAGAGAGACTAGGGAGATTAAATATAAGGTTTAATGTAATAAAAACCTCAAAGTACACCGAGCCGCTCATTGTAATGTTTTAATAATTGGGAGCTCGTCAAGAAAATTTAAAAAGCAAGGGAAGTTTAGCTTAATAAACCAAAAATTTTGGTTTTCAACCATAGTGGCACGCTTTCATGCAGCACTCTTGAGCTGTCTGTGTGACTGGCGGGTCAATTCAGAGGTGAAATATATGTAAAATTTTCCAACAGCTTTTACTGATACAGTAAATAAAATACTGACATGTTAAGCATTTTAGTCATTCTACAAAATGCTACAAAGTATTCTAGCTTTATAAGCAAATGGGAATACAGGCAATCAATCAGGTCAGGTTTGCCCTTCTGCAGAAACAAGCCGCCATTCTACCCCACCATCACTCATGCACCACCTCTGGTTGTCCTCTTGCCTATTTTCACACCATCTCTTTCACTCCACACCTAACACAGTGACTTATTATGTTATCCAACTTGATTCCCCTTGATGTTGTTCTCTTCTGCTCCCTTGCTGCTTATGAGTTACAATCCCATCTCCACATGTTTGGCAGTGTCAAGAAAGTAGGGGGAAAAAATACATATTTTTAATATCTACGGCCATGATATCTTCAGTCGGTGAGTTTAAAGTTTCTGTATCGCACAAGGTCACGTAAAAAGTATAGGATGTTAAGGCTTCCCATGACAAATTACACCTTGTAAAAATAACATTTATAATACCAGAACCATGTGGATGTGTATTGTCTTCTTGGGGGTAAGGCTTCACGCCAGTGTAATGAAAAAATGAAACAAAAGTCAAAGCTTTTCCCAAAAGGGTGCAACATATGCCTGTACTCTATAAGGTCACCTTTAAGACTGCTGTGCTGCACTACACACACACAGCCAGGAGGTATATTTAAAACACCAGGTAAGCATCAGCTCACAACTTTACAGCTTTGGCGATTACAAGTGTATCACTTTGATTGGTTTTAATGGATGAAAGGAGCTTGTCCACACTCAAGATTTTGTCACAGGTTCAGAGGAAGATGAGATTCGAAATTTGTGTGCCATATTAAACTTGAATCATCATAAAAACTGATGAAAAAACAGTCAAAATAAGCAAAGTCATCAATTGTGGCCATCAGAGTGACTCTGTCCCAGCAGAAAGATGTGTTTCTCTTAACGCATATAGATAATCAAAGGCTCTGCATCAGGTCTGAACAAAGGACCAGCATGACCTGCTGTGTCTACATAAACCCCAGCTGTAATGATGGATGGCTACTTGGCAGAGTGTTGTTCTATGGTGCAGTGGAAAAAGAATCCCACTGTGACTCCTATCCGCCATCACGCACACAAACATATTAAAACACCACATGTATCATTGTCTGAAGATGTTGAGATCAGGATGTGTGACCACTGAGTTAAGGTGTGTACTGAAAGGAAAAAAAATGCTTATGCATACTTGTGTTTGTGTGTCATTCCCACACATAATAGTTCACTTGGTCTGGTTACATCAAAGACGGGAGTAAAAATCTAAAAAAATCTATTAAACCAGTTCTACTTCTCTGCTGTTTTCTAATCCTTCTTTCATCAAGAGAATAACAAAAGAAAAAAAAAATCAGACAAAGAGAGTGAGAACAAGACCCACCATCCTTTCAGGAAAGACCCCGCAGGGTTTGGGGCCTTGGAAAAATAAGGCTAATTTGAAGGTCATTTAAAGAGCACCAAGCGGTGCAGCTCAGGAGGGGGGCCTCAGAACAAGTGCAAGGGGAGCAGCTAGGTTTGCACCGCTGTGAGGTAGTGGCTCCGACACTCCCTGGTGCTCTTCATCAATCTCTCCCATCCACCACGAGCCTCCTCTGACCCACATACCAGCCAGGGGGAGGGGGGGTTGCCTTTCTTCCATTATTGATATCACTGCATCACACAACCTGAACTCATATGAACCAAGTTGGCAGAGAAGCCACTAAAGGTCAGAGAACCACAGGCAGACATTTAGCCTCTCATTCACATTCACAGTCAAAGGTAGGTGACATAACCCCCTTCTTTTGATATCCCTCCTGTAAACTAAACACTCAGTTTGGAAGTGTATTCTTGCAGGTGGGGGTGTTAACTGTGTGGTCTTGAGCATGAAGTTGAGATATGCTAAACGTGCACCAACTACAGTCTCGAGTGACTCCACGTTGTTACTGTAGCTCGGCTGTTTTGAAGAAAAAGTCGAGCCGTTGTCTTGTTTACCGTTGGCCAGAACTTTAATGTTACCTAGGATGTTCAAATTCACACCATAGACGCATCTCGTGAATCTCAGTGAAGTTGACCTGAAGGTAAAGGTCAGAGGTCAAGTACCACAAAAAACTAATGTCGTGACCTAGAATGTTTACATTCACACCATGAATGGATACTGTTAAAGCTAGACCCATCAAAACTTCACACACTTGATCACTGACTTTATTACATTTCCAGTCACACCAACAGACCAAATCACGTAACAGATCTTTAGGCACCTTGATACAAGCAGGTTGTTGCATAAACTATGGAGGTGTGCCAAATCACACAAGAAATGGACTAAAAATCAGTGGCAATAGGTCTTATGGTGTGATTAAACCAATCAATCCATCCATTATCTTGCGCTTATCCTTTTCAGGGTTGTGGCAGGGGGTGGCAGGGTATATCCTGGACGGGTCGCCAGCTGTCGCAGGAGTGATTAAACCAAATTATTCAAAATTGAAATCATTGTCTGCATGGAGGTAGTCAGGAGAGAGGTACAACAGTGACTGTCTGCAGCCATCTGTACAGAGTGGTGTTGGGGAGCTTGTCAAAATTGATTGACTTATGAATGCAGAAAAGTACCATCAGATTTTGATGCAGCACGCCATACCACTTGGGAAGCGTTTGATTGGCTAATGCTTGATTTTTCAACATGACTATGATCCCAACTGCACTTCAAAACGCATAATGGACCATTCCCAGTCATGGATTGGCCTCCACAGAGCCTGGACCTCAACATTATTGAAGAAGTGTAGGATCAATTTAACACAGAATGGAACAAAAGGCAGCCAACATTCAAAGAAGCTTTGAATGCCCTCCAAGAAGCCTGGAGAACTATTCCTGATGACTGCTTAAATTACAAGAAAGCTGCCTAACAGAGTTCAGGCTGACATACCAAATACTGACCCTTCAGGCTTTTTAGAACTCTGTTTTTGCCTTACATACTGCATTTCCTTGTATGTATGTGCACGTTCAATATATCAGTGCACTTACTTCACATTTTCCTGGCAAAATATAAAGAAATGAGAGATGACTCATGACATTTGCCAAGTACTGTATACAAAGGTCAAATACATATATTTTTGATTGTTGATTTTAAGAGGCAGTTCTGCCTCTGTGTTTGTGTATGTGTGTATGCAAATATGACTGAGAAAGTCCTTTACATCATTTTGGAACTGCCTTGTGAACGGTTACCGATCTGTGTTTTAGCACCTAAAGCTCGACTGCTGGCGGTGGACCGAGCCTGTCACAATGCTGCTAAAACTGTGTTTATGGAGGAATATACATGCTGTCAGCACACAAAACGGTTCGCCTATTGGTTTAGTCCTCTATTGTCTACATAAAGAATGGCAAAATCAACTCCAAAGCGCCATAATCTTTGATTTTGACACTGAATAGAAAAGAAAGAATAAGCTTTAGTGGAGAAACAATAGCAGATTTGTTTTCTGCATATGCTTCAAATTAGGCCACGGTTTAGGTAAGGATAAACACAAGTTTAAGCCATTCCAAGTGTTTGCCATAGCAGAGAACTGTATACATCTGAATAAAAAAAAGCTATTGTTTAACAAAGCATAGGAGTGGAAGGATGCTGCCGGATGGGGGAGAGAGCTTATCGCGGTGTAACTATCATGTCTTTGCTATGGATGGTTTAAGTCAGTTCAAAGGAAGGGGTGCCTGGCTTAAGTGTTCGCTTTTGTTTCTACTTCTTCACAATGGCATTACTTTCCCAAATACTTTGATTATGGCACAGAAACGCATTCCTGCAAAAAACCTAGCTTTATCTAAAGTGTAGCAGCTGTGAAGGCATTTGCATATTTGCTGTGAGTCAGAATATGATACCTTTGTTAAAGGGGTAAACCACTTGTGCATTTTAACAGTGCGAATTACGAGTTTGTCGATTGGTGCCCTTAAATTCAGGCTGTTCAAATGTAATGAATAATAGTGCTGTCGAAGATACAACAGGAATATAAGAGCTCCTTTAACATTTTTTAATGATTTAAGGCATTCCTGAAAAATATGTCACATTAAATGCTGTCTGTTTATTTGGCCCCATGCTAAAAACCATCTCTGACAACAGGGACTCATGTTTATCGCTGAGGGGTGGGTGTCTGTGGGTAAACTAACACAGGAAGTGGGGACAGCTGTCTAAAAGACAGGTTCTACTTTGTGGCTTCGACAAATAACTGTGACATATCTGACAAGCACAAGCACAATATGATTGATGACTCTTGCTGATTGAATATGACTGCAATAAGAGCTGAGTTTATAGGCTTCATTTATCTGTGAATTGGACCCATAAATTGTTTTCTTGTTATGCAGGACTGGCACATTCCTGTGTGTGGAAAGTTGAAAGCTGGGTAGAGATATACTCTGCTGCGGGAATAATAAAACAACAAAATATGTTTCGTATTAAGCTGCTTAGAACAGTTTCACACACACAAAACAAGATCATTTGAAAAATGCATCACACTGTTTTATTGAGCAGAAAGACTCGCATCAATCTGAAACACAAGACCTTAAACCTACTAATAATTCACAACAATTCAACCAGAAAACCCCTGCCAATGTTAACTTTACATTCATTTTCCCTTTTGATTCAACTCGTTGTGGAGTGCAGTGCCACCAGTTACATTTCTGCATGTTCGTAACACCATTCCTGCACAAGCTGGGGACAGTGTGGTTTGTTACTTTGCCTGTCTGTGACCGCAGAGTTGTGTGGTGAAGGTTCACCGTACAAGTGCAGGGAATTCACCTGAACTTTCTGTGCAACTACATACAAGACACATGCTTTCTGACTAATTATGCACCTGTTTAATATCCCAAGTTTGGTTTCTGTAAACAGAAATGGAGAATATCTATATTAGTAGTACACTGATAAGCCTGCCTGCACATTTTTTTTGTGCTGCAGAAAAGTCCAACAGTTAAGGAGGTTTTCAGTTTTCATCTAAAGCTTTGCCTTTACTAATGATGTTGACAAGGTTGCCATGAGCCCCTTGAACTGTGAACAGAAGGGCAAGTGCTATAGTGCTTGAAGACAGATTTCTATGGTCAAGTGCCTTGACAGATGAAAATGGAGTAACTGCAAGCTGAACCCAGGTAGGGGTACGTCCAAAGTAAATGAAACACTGATTACAAGTATTACTTCATTATTTCAATCATTAATGTGTATGATTTCAAAGCAGCATTTAAGAAGGAAAGCATTCACAATCAATTAATTACCATCTTCAAATCGTTACGAGAAAGCGTTTTTGTTTGTTTTTTTTTACAGTACAAGTCAAAAGTTTGGACACACTTACCCATTCATTGCTTCTGCTTTATCTGTCAAAGAAACAGCGTAAAAAAAAGAAAGTTATTCACCACTAATGTTTTTGGAATGGTTCCATGGAAAATTAAGAACATGGAAAGTCAGAGGTGTATAGGGTAAACATACATTAAAACACTGTTTTTCTTCCGCTGCCTGTATGAGCTGTAGCTGGCAAAGAGCTGGCCTGGAAGCTCTGAAGGGTTATCCTATATCCTCTTCTGAGTCCGTGTGCCACGCAGCATTCCCGAAACACTAAACGTTCAGCGAGGTATCGTAGTTTTAAAGTATCATAGTTGATATTTGGATTACAGTAAGAACTAGACGTGGTGCTGTTCTGAGTTTTTCATGCATCATCTCGCTGCGTGAAGCTAAAATGTCCAAATTAGTAAAAACTCAGCAAGACAAGCATCCAAACAAATGACATGCTGCTGATAGCTAATATAATATTAGCTTTTTATTAACAAGAGTTGTGCATGTGAGGGTCTATCCTGCAGCGAATCAAAAAGAAACGCAAATAACAACAAGGAGGAAAGACTCCTCTTTTAGTGACACTTTCCTTTCTTGCACTGTGTTCACTGTGTACCACATGTCTGTGCACAGTTTAGTAAGAATAAAACAGAAGAATGTGCGTTTGAATGGCGTTTGGCAATGGCGAGCAATTTTAAGTACTCACTCTCCACCTCTCATCATCCACCCCCGCACACTCTCTTGAATGTCTACACATGCACACAAACACACAGATGTCAGAGAAGCCTGAGTGACTCTACCCTTGTCACTGGGTGCCTACTGTGAACCCCCCCCCCCCCCCCCCCCCCCCCCCCACACCCCCCCCCCCCCCCCAACCCCCCCCCCCCCTCCCCTCCACCCCCCCCCCCCC
>VOQJ01004844.1:6291-18263 GCA_015052665.1 Apistogramma diplotaenia
TTCAGGGCCGCAGAAGAGTTAGTCAGAAAAACATTGTGGGAAGAATTGGTGAATAGCACAGCAGGGACAGCGACAGAGTCTTCCTTTACCTCCATTCTGAAATAGGTGGCAGACTTTAGAAACTTGATTCCCCCGTCTTCTCACACTGTTTCTTTCATTGTGTCTGTAGAAAAGATGAAGTCTCTCTTTGGAATGTGTGAGTCAGGAGGAGAGGTTTGGAAGACGTTGACAGGGAAGAGGGAAGGATATCCTGTAGCCATTCTCCATGGGTTAATCACAGGAAATAGACCAAGCTGCACCAGACACATACATGCCACTCCAGGCACCACATCCTAAACCACTGACTGCCTGACTAACTTCCTAGATGGCTGTCTGGGCCAAACCGAATCTAAAGGCAGTTTAGGTGTAGAGCAGATCAGTTAGGATCCGCTTTAGAGCGCTTTGTTACCCAGACTCAAGACCGCACCAGCAGTGCTTATCCCTGAGATGTCACCAGTGTCTCACCAGCACTCTTGAGTTGGAATAGAAATTTTAATTTAAAAATGAACAGCAGAGGAATGAAGCCAAGTGCTTCCTAGGCTCTGTCACACTGTCTCGTTTCTTTCTACGGAACAGTCAGTTTATCTTAATTACTTGTCATGTCAGACAGTTTGATCTGCAGCTTTAGCACAAGAAGTCATCAATACTTCCTGGTAAGCTTTATATAGTTGTGTATTTTTAATAGTTAAAGAATAATCAAAAAAGATATGCTGACATTGCAGTCCAGCTCACGAAATGTGCTGTAAGCATTCGATTTTGCATTTACTTCCTCAGAATATCACAAGACTCACACTGATGTTCTATATTAGTACACAAAGGAAGGTCATGCTTTGTCCACACACGGCCTATATATTGTCAGTAACCCACTATAAGGGCTTAACTGCGTCTTTCTGCATTGGCAACAGTAGCCAACACCTCAACTCAAATTTGCATAGTCAGTGTAGTTTTAGTGATTTCTGCTCTTCAGTATCTTCCAAGGCAAATGATTACCTTATGGCAGAAAGTGCTGCTCATGTATTTGTGCTGTTACTCACGTAATCATGACAGGCAGTGTGTTGATTTTGTCTTTTTCTAATGGCTAAGGTTAAAAAAAAAAGACAAAAATTAAGTTTAGATCTGCCATCAGCTGCGGCTGCATGAGACGCCAGCAACACCGGAGTGTCCACTGGAAGCTGATGGTGACTAAATGCATTAATAAAGCTAGTCTGTTACATTTTTTTAACCTGTAGTTACAGCCTGAGAAACGCATGAGCTGTGGAAGAAGATAATCATGTTGATATTGTAGCAATATTGATTGTTATGCTGAAATAACAAATGTCAGTGGCCATAATGTCATGCATGATCAGTGTAGATTTATCAGCCTTGGCAAAGGCGCAGTGGGCCTGAAGTGTAAATATGATCCATGTTGATTAGGCCTTACCTTTTGAACTGCATAGCATCAGCCATGAAAATAAGCACGCAGCTAGTTTTTGTTTGATACTCACACTGCCCTGAAACAAATACTTAAGTCTATTTCTTCGAAAAACAAAAAAAAACCAAGCTGTTGTTAATCCGTTGTGTTCTCAGTGTTACAGGAGAGCTGGCCTACAGTGTCATATGCCAGCTGTCTGGGGGAAACAAATAACCCGACACTGTACACCCACACATACAATAAACAACAGTTTGTGCACACTTAGAAATTCTCAGAGTCTTGCTCAGTTTGAGCTTTGCTCTCTGAGTCCACAAAGATGGTGCGGTAGAGAAAGCGGTGTGTCACTTTTACTGTGGGTGGTCTGTGTGCACGTCTTTGTCCAGTGAGCCTGACACTAGCCTGTAGTTCTGTCTGCATGTCACATACACACTCCTGTTCACGACCATCCTCTAACATTCATACATTTGTCCTAACCCGAATTCTTCCTCCACAGACGCATCCACTGTATCAGCCTACATGCTGTAATATTACATATATTTGTGTGTCATTTTGTTCCTAAGTTGTTGGTTTTTTTTCTCTTGCAGTACTATGTGCCAAGAACCTCGCAAAGAAAGACTTCTTTCGTAAGTACTTTGATTGTGATCTTTTTCACATGCATATTTCTGGCATTATAAAGAGGCCGTGTGACACTGGAGCAACTTTGAAAACAGAGTTCCATTGATGTTGCTCATTTGCTGTTCTGACGGATAACTGTTGACCTGTGGTAGCACTGTAATACAACAATAACTCTGTCGCCCCACAAGCAGGGGTTTGTTTAAGACGGCAAAGCTTCTCTGAATGTGCCCAGTTTTATTCTTTATTCTGGATGAGAGTCTTCATTTCCTGAGAGATTCGATGGTGAACCTCCAGTACTGTTAATAACAGTGGCAAACAAATGGAATGTCCTATTTGCTTTTAAACTGCAGGCAAATATTAGTAAAGCTGCAGATAAAAATACTGCATTTATGCTAAATGTTTTATCGTGGAGGTCATGTTATGAGCAGGACCTAAGCCAGTTTGGGTTGTGATTTACTTTAATGGCAACACATTTTTATGTGCAGGTCTGCCAGATCCATTTGCAAAGGTTGTGGTGGACGGATCGGGTCAATGCCACTCTACAGACACAGTCAAGAGCACACTGGACCCCAAATGGAATCAGCACTATGATCTGTGAGTCTCCTGCACAAAACAAATTTACTCTACTTTTACAGTAATGTAATTTAAATCAACTTCAGTTTTATGTAAATGTCACAACTCATTTAAGATGGTAAAGATGTATAGGTGTGAATTGTTTTAGCCACACAAACAAGCACAGAAAAAAAACAGTTCTTTTCATAACAGTTCATTTTTGTTGGGTGACAAAGCATATTTTACCTGAAGTGTGTATAAAATGGCTCTCCTCCACCCCAAATGATCTTAAACACTTGGAGTAAAGAGATCTGATGTGGGTTTGTTTTGTTTTGTTTTAGCTACATTGGGAAGACGGACTCCATCACTATCAGTATATGGAACCACAAGAAGATCCATAAACGACAGGGGGCAGGTTTTCTGGGCTGCATACGACTGCTTTCCAATGCCATCAGCAGGCTAAAAGACACAGGATGTAATGTTGCCCTTTTTTAAAAATCAATAAAATAATATCTTGTCCTCTGGATTTAAATGCACCCATTTTCACACCATTTATTTATTGTGTCAAGACTAAAAAAGATATTTATTTCCTCTTTCAGACCAGCGCCTAGATCTATGTAAGCTGAACCCGTCTGACAGTGATGCAGTGCGGGGGCAGATTGTAGGTAAGGCTGGACACTGTACAGTCTGTACGGATTAGTCATGTTGTTGCTTTTCTTTCATTATGTGCATGTTCTGCACTCCCCTCTAACACACTGTCACCTCTCTGACCTGTACGTCCTTCTTGTTTACAGTGAGCCTGCAGACACGAGACCGCATTGGCAGCGGAGGCCCTGTTGTGGACTGTAGAGGACTGTTGGAAAATGATGGGTGAGTGTCACTACATTTTAAAGCTGCTAACTTTTAAATACAAGGCGGCTGTTTGGCTCTCATGTGACATTATACAAAGACCCATTTTGGGTTGGAGGATTATTTTAGTCATCAATCATAGTCTTCGTCATAGTCCCTCCTGCTATCTTTGTTGAGTTTAAAATAAAAAAGCAGTTGACCCATCATGTGATTCTGTCTGGTTTTCTTTGTGTTTGTGTCTAGGCCTGTGTTTGAGGGATGTTTCAGTGAAGAACCGTTGCCCTACTCCGATCCCACTGGTGCTGCAGGAGGCGGGAACTGTCGGCTCGACTCTCCCGGTCAGGAAAGCCGTCTTCAGACGCAGCGAATCAGAGGGCAGGACTCCAGAGGTCATGGCCACACCCCTCAAAACAGACCTCATGGGCACCAACCACCTGACCTGCCAGAGGGATACGGTCAGTGATGAATTTCTCTGACCAAATTTTGTTGTTGCTGTTTGTATTTATCCGACTTAACCCGTATACGGTGCATTTTGTGGGTTTCTTCTTTTTAAAACAGAGCAGCGAACAACAGTGCAGGGCCAGGTGTACTTCCTTCACACACAGACAGGCGTCAGCACCTGGCATGACCCCCGGATACCACGGTATGACTACACCGCAGTTCATTTGGGCCAAGCATAACTGGAAACAAGGTTGAAAGCCCACAAAGAGATGTGGTCATTGCATCTACAGACAGACATTAGAATAACACATACCCGCCACCCCGCTCCCCTCCCAGGTTAAACTCAGGATTGTACAAAATATATGTTGAATCATAATGAGAAGGCTTTTTAAAGGATCAGTTCGCTTTTGTGAGTTAATATATTCACATTTAGGTTTAGAAAAAATTCAAAACTGTGTGAAAACAGGCCCTCGCATGTTCAGAGGGAGTTCTTCAAAAACATACAAAGCACCTTGTGATGAGCAGTAAAGTCTAAAAGAAATGCGCAAATACTCTGCTCCTGTTGTCTTGAGACGGTTTCCTGTATTTTGTTAGGCTCTTATTAAGCCAACAGATAAATTTAATATCTCTAATTTTCATGGACTTGTGGGATCTAAGTTTAGGTGAGTGTGAGGAGCGTACTACCTAGTGTGTATATTCAGCACAGTTGCACAGACAGTTCTCTCTGTCTCACTGTGTTTACGTGCTGCTGGTGCAGGGACTTGGCCAGCGTGAGCTGCGAGGAACTCGGCCCATTGCCAGTGGGCTGGGAGGTCCGAAGCACCGTGTCTGGCCGGATCTACTTTGTGGACCACAACAACCGAACCACACAGTTCACAGACCCGCGCCTACACAACATTATCAGGTAGAGGCATGTACTAATCTAATCACAGTTGTAATGCTGAATTCAGACTGGAGCTGAGCAGAGACCAACTAACACTGCTAAGTAACAGTGCTGAATTGTATGATCTACAGAAACATGGACTTACAGTAGATTTAACTGTTTTATGGGATTGAGTGTCATCCTCTCTATGTCCCAAATAATATTCTTCTCCTTTTTCACATATCTCTTTCTCCTCCTCCTCTAGCCAGCAATCCCAAGCGAAGGAATCCTCCCAGGCCCCCCAGATGGATGTGGGGGGTGAGGAAGGGGGAGGTGGAGGAGTGAGCAGCGGGGGAGGAGGCGGGGATGGAGATGTGGCGGCGAGATATGAGAGAGATTTGGTGCATAAGTTAAAGCTGCTCCGCCATGAACTCTCACTGCAGCAGCCTCAAGCGGGACACTGTCGCATAGAGGTGTCCCGAGAGGAGATCTTTGAGGTGAGTGCAGGTGGAAAAGGAAGAAATGCAGACGCGCTGGTTGTGAATATTAAATAACTGATTAACAAAGCAAAGCTGGTCTAAACCTGATACACCTGTGTGCTGTATAGGAGTCATACCGGCAGATAATGAAGATGAGGCCCAAAGACTTAAAGAAACGGCTGATGGTGAAGTTCAGGGGAGAGGAAGGCCTGGATTATGGTGGGGTGGCCAGGTAATGTGCTGCATTCTGCATTATTGTCAGAAAAAAATCTCCAAACATTGCTGGTTTGCTTTTTCACATCACAGCATGTAATTCTAAAGCCAAATAGGTCAGAATTATAAAATTGAAGACTAACTCTGTGCACAGAGATCAAAATGCAAAGGGAGAGTTATTTCCTTCAGCCTCAATTTCCAAAATGGAAAGCATGAAGGCAGTAAGCTGTAAGAACTAAGGCAGCAGCTGTGAGGATACGCTCACTGAATGCAGGCGATTCCCACAAAGAATTTACCGAAGGGCAGCCTGACAACGACGCCTCACACACGGGCACAGTTGCGAAGCTCTGAAGGAAAATAACCTTTTACCTAAAATATGAGAACTGCTCATCCAACTGAAATCAATAACAACAAAGCACTTCCTCAAGTCTCGAGCAGCACAACTGCCTAGTTTGAAGTAGTTTGGATGAGCAGGTTTTGCAGTGGGTTATGAACAGGCGTAACCACGTGCAGCAGCTGTGTATTTTTGCCGTTTAAAAATACTTTTGAACTATATGCAAAGTTCACCGTGTGTTTGCAGCTTATTTAAAAAAGACGACATATTTCTAACGAGGCTCGGCACAGTTAAGTCAGTTTACTGGTAGCTGAAGAAGATACTTTGAGCTGCACCTTTTATTCACAAGAGGTCGCAGCAGGTCGCTCGACATGTTTGGGTTGGCAGATTCTTTAAATTTAATTTAATTGTATTTTCTTAATGCCAGATGTGCTTCCCGACGCAATCCCAAAGGGATTTATGTCTCCTCTTGGGATTGAACCGGAGATCTTTTGCTTTTTGGGCGAACATGTAAATCACTTACTTGTAAATATAGCACACTGTATAATTTGTAAGATGGCCAAATGAACGCTTCAGTGGATACAAAGACAGCATTGTGTAGATAATTGTCTGTGTTATACTTTCTTTAACAACGTGGCGTCTGTCTGCAGGGAGTGGCTGTACCTGCTGTGCCATGAAATGTTGAACCCTTATTACGGCCTATTCCAGTACTCCACAGACAATATCTACACACTACAGATCAACCCAGACTCCTCCATCAACCCTGTGAGTGCACACAAATCAACACACATGCCAGATGAGGCTAAGAAGTCCCGACTCTTCGTCTCACGCTGTCTCGCTCGCTGTCTTTCTTTAAGGACCACCTGTCATATTTCCACTTTGTGGGTCGTGTGATGGGCCTGGCAGTTTTTCACGGTCACTACATCAACGGGAGCTTCACGTTGCCCTTTTACAAACAGCTGCTGGGCAAACCCATCCAGCTCAACGACCTGGAGACCACCGACCCCGAGTTGCACAAGAGCCTCGTCTGGATATTGTGAGCAAATGCACATAAATAATCTCCGCCTGACAGCAGAGAGATTTTCGATCGTAAACTGCTTCGTTTCTATCCCGCTTCCTTTTTTTTTTGTGCATAGTTTCCATTTCAGCTTTACTTTAATGTTTTATGTGCAGAGAGAATGACATCACTTCAGTTCTCGATCACACGTTCTGCGTGGAGCACAACGCTTTTGGGAAGTTCTCACAGCATGAACTGAAGCCTAATGGCCGTAATATCCCTGTCACTGAGGAGAACAAGAAGGAGTATGTAAGGTAATAACACACAGTAGTCCTCCAAACTGTCCTAAAGACAGAGTGTGAACAGTACTAGCAAACCTCTGCCAGTTTATTACAGTATACTTATTTTGCCTGTGTTTTGCTGCATTTTTTTAAAAATGTATTTTCAGACTTTATGTGAACTGGAGGTTTATGCGTGGAATTGAAGCACAGTTTCTGGCTCTACAGAAAGGGTTCAGCGAACTCATCCCGCAGCACCTCCTCAAACCCTTCGACCATAAAGAACTTGAGGTATATGTCTCATATCCACAGTTTGGCAGGATTTATTAAATATTTGTAAGAATTTGAGCATATCTGCATGTTAGATTGGTAGTTTTCGTCTAGTTTTTCTCCTGGACTTGTGAATTGGGCTCTAAAAATTCTCAGGCAAATCAAATGCTGTTATATCATCTAATACATTATATTCATCTCCAATCCTGACCCCACCACCCCTTCTCTAAATCTGTCCAGTTGATCATTGGCGGACTAGGAAAAATAGACCTTGCAGACTGGAAGACTAACACCCGTCTGAAACACTGCACAAGTGAAAGCAATGTGGTGCGGTGGTTCTGGCAGGCCGTGGAGGCCTTCAGTGAGGAGAGGAGAGGACGCCTCCTGCAGTTTGTCACGGGCTCCACCAGGGTCCCCCTACAGGGGTTCAAAGCGCTGCAGGGTGGGTCATGCACTGGTTCAAACGCCACATACGCCTGTTGAATGCACTTTGATTGTGACTGTGTTTGTGTTTGATTGGGTCACTTATTTAGTATGTCTGACATACAAGGCCTTTAAATGCAAGTGTGTTAACTAAGAACACTTGAGTAGAAAGTCAAAAGCTGGTTACTGGTTTAAATTTCCCAAAGTGCAAGTAGCAGTTTATCATGCGTGATAAACACAGGAGTCATATTTTCACATTTTAAAAAGCATTAAATTACAAGTAGCAATTTTGCTACGCTGATTAAAGTTTTTCTGTTGTCTCATAAGTAACAATGAAATTGCCTGTTGACTGATGGTATAATAAGGCTGATCATGGATCAGAATTTTGCCCAATTCTTTGTAGTTGAAAATGTTTGTAGTATTTCAAACGTTTACACATTGAACATGGCAGCTGACATCTGTAATCTCAGCTCAGTTTATTCCTTTCAAGTAGTTTGTGTTAATTGTTAAAGAGAAGCTGTTTCTTGCTCACAGGGTTTACATTTTAACCTTAAAGCTTTAAAGTTTTACGTTGGCGTGTTAAAATTCCTAAATTTTTAAAAATTGAGTTGCAGCCAGGTGCTGCTAATCCAGTGCACTTCATTAACTGATCATCAGCAAGTGTGAGCAGCTCTACAAAAGCAGAGATTTTATTTTCTTCTTTTTACTCTTCTGCAGCATTCAGGTGCTGGGAAGCGTTTCAGGAGAAATCTCTGCTCTCTTGAAAAGAAAAGAAACTCAGCGTGGCTTATGTTTGCAAAGTTGCACCTGAACAAACCACAAGATTTCTGAAACAATGTTACAAACCTGACCAAATATGTAATGGCATATTTGGAGAAAACCAGACACAGCATATCAGCACATTAACTGTCAGCATGGTGGTGGAGGAGTGATGATTTGGGATTGTTTTGCAGCCACAGGACTTGGACACTTTGCAGCCATTGAGACAAACATGAGCTCCTCTGTCTACCAAAGTATTCCAGCGGCAAATGCGAGGCCAGCTGCCTGACAGCTGAAGGTTGGCTGAAACTGGGTCATAAAACAGGACAATGATCCCAAACACATGAGCAAAACTACAACAGAGTAACTGAAAAGGAAAAGAATGAAAGTGTTGTAGTGGCCCAGTCAAAGTCCAGACCACAACCTGACTGAAATGCTGTGGTGGGACTTTAAGAGAGCTGTGCATAAACAAATGCCCACAAAACTCAATGAACTCAGTCAGCAATGAAAAAAAAACAGTGAGGCCGAATTCCTCCACAACGATGTGAGAGTGATGATCTTACAGAAGTTCAAGTGATTCTGCTACAGGTGGTCCTACGAGCTGCTGAATAATGGGGTGCACTTAGTTTTTCACAGAACTGCAGAGTCTTGTGGAAAAACACGACTGTAGTTATTTCAATTACATTTGTGCTGTGTTGAGAACTTTTCCGTTTAAAGGCTTTTCTGTGAACCAGAGCAGTGATAACTAGAATGTATGTGTGTAAGGCTCTACAGGTTCTGCAGGACCAAGGCTCTTCACCATCCACTTAATAGATGCCAACACAGAAAACTTGCCCAAGGCTCACACATGGTAAGGACACAAAAGATGTAAAGTTGTCTTATTTTATCTATATTTGTCAGATAACTAATTCACTCTTTTCTACCTCCAGTTTCAACAGGATAGACATCCCACCCTACGAGTCTTATGAGAAGCTTTACGAGAAACTGCTGACTGCTGTGGAGGAGACCTGCGGCTTTGCTGTGGAGTGACGAATCCACGCATAATTGGCACTTGCACGTGCACACAGACTATGTGACGTTTTACATATATGCACACACAGACTGAATATCAAGTATACACCAAGTATACAGAGCAGCCAAGCATCACAAGAACACGCGCTCTCCTGCCACCCTCTTCACCTCCCAATCTCTCGGAGGTTCAAGGAGGAAGCACAGCGGGGGAGGGGGAAAAAAAAGGACTTCAAATTTTTTCAAATGTTTTGAAGAAGCATTTTTATCCTTCAGTTTTAACAAGCTATGATGTCATTCTTCAGAATGTTTAACCACCACAGCGAAGTCTCGGGACGGAATCGGCCAATCGCGTAGGAGCCTGAACAGAAATCAGATTTGTGAAGATAAAGACAGAGCCTGGTTGTCCTTCTGCCTGACCAGTTGATTGATCGACTAGTATTCATGCTTCGTGTTTTAACCACTGTCGTGTCTCAGAGTGAGCGCATGTGTGTACACGTGTGTGTGTGTGTGTGTGTGCGTGCATGTGAGAGAGTGAGCTTCCGTGTGTCTGCGTGTTTGTGTCAGGCATGGCACTCAGTTACGCTGTACAAATGATCAAATGAGCCTGCTCCTCTGTCTAATTTTTTAAAAAAATTATTTTGTCTCTTCCATTTGTATCTGCGACCACTCTGATCCACTCTGATATTTTATTATTTATTAATGAATGATTACTGACCAAGCTGCTATTTGCTCTACATGGAGCCCACACTAATGTCCTCATCACCCCCTCTACCATAGTTGAAGGGTCAATTCACATGCGAGTAACCCACAAAGTGGGTTTTATTGAATTTTGTTACATTTTTTTAACATTCGTATTACTGCAGAGAAATACTCCTTGTCCTTGTATGAAGCCTGCTAGTGTTTTGGTGTTTTAAATGCCCTGTTACATTTATTATATTGACATCAAAGCAGCTTTCCCAAGCTGATTTCAAAATCTAACTCTACTGATGTTATGGAGAGGTCATCTGGATGTTTTTGGGTTGTTTTTTTTTTTTTTATAAAGCCAGCCACAAGGTTGGAAAGAAGGTGTTTCAGGAATTCTTCCACTGTATGTGACATGTATAGTTAAATCTCCTAAGCTTTTCATACATGTTGTCTCAGTCATTTGGCCAACCCCCTCCACTCCACCTTTTTTTTTTTTTGATGGCCCTGATGTTTCCCTGTCCATGTTGCTCTCTCCATAGACTGAATGTTAGCAAGACGTCATCCTGTAGACCACCATGAATGAGTTTAACAGTCCATTAATGCTCAGAATCGAATGACATCAAAAACTTAAAAGTTGAGCGAACAACATAGAAAGAAAGTTCTGTTTCATATTGAAGACTGTTAATAAGCAGAATCATTTCAGTCTGTATTATCAAGGGTATGAGTTCACTGTGTAATGGATGCAGAAGTATTGTAACTTACTATGTACTAAACATTTATGAAAAATGCGTTGTAAATAAGATTATATTAAAAGAAATTACATTGAAAGTACTTTGCTTGTGTCCTTTCCATTATTGCCTCTATATAGATGTGTCTAATAAAAACAAGCATTCATTTAAGTCCAAATCTAACACGGGTGGGTGCATTTAAGTAAAAAAGACCTACTTTGCTCATTTCCATATTGTTTTTATTCTTGTACCTTATTCAAAAGTAATTTGGAGAACTGACAAGCCGTTTCACAGCCAGCTGAGGACTGTTCACTTGTTATTCCACAACAAATAAAGCAGAGAAAAGGTCTGGAGCTGATTCCAAGCGTTAACTTGCATTTTGTAGCTGTTTACTGGCTCAATATGTGAGCCAATGAGATGTTGATGCAAATGGTGGAAGAAAAAAAGCAATTAGAACGTAAGAGATCCAATAGCATTTTTTAATGTATTGCTCTGAGTATTTACGGATCTGTCAGGTTTCCAGTGTGTGTCCCCCCCCAATAGTAAACCCATTCCTACGCCCTTGACTGTGTGCACTCAAGAACAAAGTCACAGTTCATTTAAAAAAATCTTCAGAGAGACAAAACCAAGATGAACTTGTACCAGAATGATGGGAAGAGAAAAGCGTGGAGATGGAGAGGAAACAGTTCATGATTTGAAGCAAACCACACCATCTGTTAAGTATGGCAGAGGCAGTGTTATGGCATGGCCATGTATCACTGCCAGTGGAACCGGGTTAGTGTTTATTAATAATGTGACTGCTGACAGAAGCAGCAGGATGAAGTGTACAGGGCTAAACTCTGCTCACATTCAGACAAATGCTGCAAAATGATGATGATTAGACAGCTCTTCACAGTACACATGGATAATGACCAAAGCTAACTGCAAGAGCAACCCAAGAGTTTCTCAAGGTAAAGAAATGAGATATTCTTCAATGGCCGAGTCAGTCACCTGATCTGAACCCAGTACAGCAGCTTTTCGGTTACTG
>VOQJ01004845.1:6297-26591 GCA_015052665.1 Apistogramma diplotaenia
TAAATGTAGCAGGTTGCATGAATGAAAATAAATACTCAAAGTACAAATACCTGAAAAATCTACTTAAGTACAGTAACGGAAGTATTTTGACCTGGTCTCTTTCCACCTCTGCCATTCTGGGACTAATTAAAGACAAATGACTAGCAGTTGGAAGCTAATAGCATGCAACAAAAACAGCTGCAGAGTCAAGGAATTACTGTTTGCGGCCAGCCTCTGAGTATTTAGTTTACTTAATAACTATTGAATTCTGCTTGTTTTGAACTTCAATGCTAACATGCTGCAGGTTAGCTCGGCCGTACCACTCTGCTGCTTGTTTGCTGTATTTAACAGCTAACAAGTTTTGGGAGGCTCTAGACTCCTTTAGTCTCAAATAGCATGAATACTGTCACATAACTGGGTAGTTACATTTTTTTTTCTCTGACTTTAAGCTCTTAACATTTCCGTAGCATGTTTGATAATACGTACTTGTGTTCTGAAGGCATCATTCTGGCTTCTTAACGACTGAAAAACTGCTCCGACCACTTTTTCAATTCCGATGACAACCGGAAAATAATGATTCTTGTCAAGTAAGACATTATTTTAAGTAACGTATTCTTCAAGGTAAGCAAGTGCATAAAAATAAATTACTTTTGGAAACGTCACTCTGGCTAAGCACAATATTGTAACTCAACATTCATAATATGTACCCCGTTAACAGTTTTGCCTTACACTTGCTGTTCCTCTGCAAAAACTGTGATTTTGAATCATCAGTGCAAAGGTGTAAAATGTGAAACTAATTATAATTTAGCTGCAAACTGAAAAAAATGATTGAGTGTTACTGCTGTAAAATGAGTTTCCAGTTACTAAAAGTATCAATGATTAATAATATCCGAACCGTATAGATATATTAGAAAGATAAACACATTCATACTCCACAATAACAAGTTTTGTTACCTACACAACTGTAAAGGTATTAACAGGAACCTAATATTAAAGGAGGGTTTAAATTACCATGGATGATGACGTAGGTGTGTGGATGTCTATTTGTTGGTAAAACTGACTTTAAAAATAAGAGTTTCTTGAAAATTATTTTTATTTTACATTATTCAATTGGCTACAATGGTCTTATGGCGTAAGCTTTTTTTTTTTCATAACCTTTTGCAATTCACTGTAACATTTCCATTATAATCCCTGACACTGTTACAATAAAAAGTCCAATAAAGATTTTCCTGTTCCCATCAAATGCTTTTGCAGCTGTAAGCCTTCTAAAGTTTCACCCTCCTTTTCAGCTAACAACATCCATCCCTCAGGAATTCTGTGACAATGGAGCTGCAAAGACAAAGCGCTCGTCACCCGTGTAAGGTCTATATGTGTCCGTCTGGAAAAGACATTGGAACAAACAGGTTGTAGGGGGCAACTGGAGGCCCTTTCTCTCTCAAAATGCCTCCCAGACCTGTGGTGTCTCTGACAGGCTCTCTCCTGGTGAGCTAGCCTCCATGATGAATGGCCACCTTTCCACTCTTTATCGCCCCACTAAATCATGGGCTTACCATGTTTTTATGACCAATTTTTGCTGCTTTGTTTTACTTTCCTCTAGTTTTGAATGGAACTCCAAAGGCTGAGGGCTTATTGTTGAATTGTTATTCATGTGTAGATTTGAAATCTAGCTTTATTAATCAGATTCACTGAGACAAACGTGTCAGACCTTGTTTGGATCCGAGTAATGCTACACAGAGATACGCTCTCATCTATTTGTAGAATAGCTTTATTTTATTCATTTAAGGTTTTCTTACCTGGTGTTGTGCAGCACTTCTTTATTTTATTTCTGCTGTAATTCTGGAAGGGTATAAATTATTCAAATGAATTAGGGTCAAACTTGGTAGAGTTAGTAGAAGCCCAGAGATGAGATTGACAGGCAGACGGTCTGTCAGGGTATGAGACAGGGCCTGAGAAAAGACTAGACAATTGAGTTTTCTCTGTATTTATGTCTGTCCAAGTCCTTATAGGCATGCCTCTGTCTTTTAAATCAGTTTTCCGTGATGAAACCCCAAGATGCACTGCAAGTTCTGATGTTGTGTTTTTTACAAAATATATTAAAAATGTTATTTTAGATTGTAGTTTGGTTGCGCTAATAGAAATAGTTACCCTTATGAAGTTCCTGTTTATACAGTATCTATTTTTCATACGTCTTCATATTTTAGCATTGAAGCTGTTTTATAATGTTGTTAGAGCTTTCTGTAAGTTGTCAGCTCACCAGGGTTTCCTGTAGGGTTTATAACACTAAGAGCTGTGATGCCATGGGATATATTTAGGATAAGTTCTCTAGCTGAAACATTATAGCTGTTGTAAGCAATGCCTGTTGTACTGCAGTATATAAGCATGCTCTGTGGCTGTTTTGTTGCTGTTGTTTTAATGCATACATTTCTAAAAGATTTTAAAAACACGTCCGGATCACGTAACTGGTAAAACAGTGTTAGACTGTATGTGTGTGATCCAGTAACATACCAGTTAATATTACAGTCAGAAAATACTAGTTGGATGCACGATGACACTTGTTTGAGTGTGGTGTTTAGGATCAGACAAATAAATATCAAGTTGATTTTGCAATGATTGTATGTCTGTATGTGCACAACTATGATGTGTGTATGATATTTTCTAGCAAAAATCATGATGCTGTGCATTTTTAAGCTTTAGCTCCTGCAAAAAGAAGCCGGGTTTGGCCAGATGTAGTGTACTCTGTCTCCCCCTAGTGGGCATACAAAACAGCTGATGAACTGTGATTGTCTTGTTAGTGACAAACTTTCTAGTCTTAAGGGAATAACGTGTCCTATTCAGGTGGATGGAATAAGTGTAACATTTTGTATTGCTGTGAACACAAAATGTTATGGAAGTGACATACTGAAATTACCTCATGTTTAATGACATATTCAAATCGCATGTTCAAGAGCTGACCAAAATATGTTACACATGGTTTACACTATTTTACAATCAATGAGACTGTTCACAGTACAACATATATTTTTATTTTGATTTATCTATAGGTGTAAAAGCTGGACAAATCAATATTCACAAGTCATTTTTTTTAACCCTTTCCTGACAGAAACTCACAAAACCAGAGAAACCCATTCTATAGTCCACTTATGGCTTCTGGGTTTTTATGATCTATCAATCACCTAAGCAAAGCTTGAGTGTGTGAGCCACTGCCAGGGGAGGTCTGACCCACGGCCTAGCATGACATTGAAGGAGGGAATGCTACTCACCCAGGAAATCCCATTACACCAAAGTATGATGGATATCAGTACTGGGGAAGCTCATATGTGGTCTGACATATAATTTGTTATAATTTGTAAAAAACTGTGTGGCCATGTTCACCTTTCTCCCTGCCTTTCGCATTTTTAGAATTCCGTCCCTTATCACACCCTGACTTGTATGCCTGAAATCTAAAATACCACATTACACCGAAGGTATGCGTACATCCAAAAAAGCCTATTTTTGTCCTAATCCAAACCACATTTTTAGATGTCATGGCATTTGTACTCTTTATTAAAAAGAGATCAAACTACCATCAACATCAGCTTGTTTCTTTCTCTCTCTGAGCTGCATTTCCATTTCTGAAGTTTCAGTAGTCATTGAACAGACAACCAAGGGATTTTGCACTTTTGTACTAATAAGATGAGGATTTCAGTGCTAATCAATGAAATCAAATGTGCAATATTGTGCTTATGTGAACAAAGGTGAACAAAAGAGGGATCTTTGTCTCTATTAGGCAAGTAAAATACTCTATCAGCACCAGGGAAACAAAAACAGCTATCCTCTGTAAATAAATGTCACTTGTGCCCCCCTGCGAAGTGGCAGGGTGTTGTATCACTTACCACAAAAAGTAAAAACAAAAGGTTAATCAGGCACGACCCGCACTCTTCTCAACAGTCCCCCGCTCTGTTTGTTTATGCTACATCACTCTTGAGTGGCATATTGATTGTCCAAGGTAAGAGAATACCATTCCTAAAATCAATGAAAGGCAGCCCAGCATGAAGTCTTTGGACTTTTTTTTTGTCTTTATTTGATCATGTTTATCTTCCTAATAAAATTTCAAAAGAAAAGACATTTTTTAACATTTAACAAACACGGGCCTTATCTATTGGAGCTCGCCACAGTGAACCGCGTTTGTCTCTGAACTTTCACCTCGATATGCTTTACAGATAAGGAAAGAAAGCAAACAGACAGCGACCCAATTTCAGTCCTGAGGGGTCACTCGAGAGGACCACCACACGGCAAGCTTTTCAGCACAACACAAGAATGTGAGAAGTGTCATTTTAAAGAAGATTAACGCCTGTAGAGTGGATCGAGAACAAAAACAAACGTTTTCAAACAATAGTGAGGAGGAAAGGGATTGGAGCAACACACGGGAGATTTGTGAGGGAGAAGAACTAAGCTGAATGCATGACCTGGAAGTTAAAGTTGATACTGCTGGAGTTTTGCATATCTCACAAACCCTTCACAGAGTCCATAGACCATGAAGCTGACTGGGGCTATCTTTAAACTGGAGGTCAGTCATGGCAGCGCAGAGACTAAACTGTTAAACAACATGATGCTGGTACCGCTACGATCAAATAAAACAGGTATGATGAACTTTCACCTAAATTGCTCTTGATTACAGGTATAGATCTTCGGTGTGTTATCTCACACCATAAAATACTTAAACTGCACGATTGATTATTAAAACGAGATCGGTTTTTGAAAATACATCAGTTTAGGGACTTGGTTTCATTAACAGTTCGTCTACTTGGCTGCAGTTAACCTTACTTTAATAGTCTAAATCATCTCCACTGCAACAGTTTCACAAGGACCAAAGTCCCGGTCCATAGTTCATCCTGGTATTGTTACATAAAACTCTCTGTATGGGGCATACGTTATCAAAATAGTTGCAAAAGACTGGTTTTTTTTTTCTTGTAGGTCTACATCAGTTTACATTCTGATCTAATTTCATTCTAATTAGGACTCTGTTGAGCTGAATCAGGCCCTTTCCTTGCCAATTTAAATGAAGAAGCTTTACTACTGGGCTGCTCTTTAAATCCAGATAACTGCGAGGCAAATGTATTCTAATCTCTTAATTCAATCTAGCTGATCTTTGGCCACAGAAAGCATTTCCTTGTTAAATTGAAAATCCCTAGCTGCTTCATCTGCCTAAACTAAGTGTGCAATTTGCAGACATTATAGCTGGGGGCATGTAAAATATGTGCATTAGTGCAGGAATATTACACCGAGGCAGCGTATTTGATGGTCAGTGCTTTTAAAGAGAGACAATCCTGCAACAACGCTGGCAAGATGCAGTTTAGAGCAACATGGTGGGAGGTTGAGTGCCCAGAGTAAAATTAGCCAGAGGAAAGTAGTGGACTTTGGTTCTTAACTGACTTCTAAACTGCTTTAATTAAATGGGGAATTATCTCTTACTCTTGGGCGCAGTGCTCTGTGGAAGTCCATGGAATTCATATAGAGCTGATATCTCTCTACCTATAACCCCACTTTTATTATCTTCACACTGTTACTGACAGACTTATGATGCTCAGATGAGTCTGAAGAGGCCACAAGTGCATAATCAACACCTCCATGTACAAGATTATTCATTTTCAGAGGCAAAATAGGATTCATTAAGTCCTTTAGTTAATGGGTTACAATTACAGTTAAACCCTGTGCAATGTCTGTCTCTCTTCCACAGCATGTCTTCTGTCCTGTCTCTCTCCCCTCACCCCCAAACGGTCATGGCAGGTGGCTGCCCCTCCCCAAGCTTGGTTCTGTCACAGGTTTCTTCCTGTTAAAAGGGAGTTTTTCCTTCCCACTGTTGCCAAGTGCTTACTCATAGGGGTTCATTTGGACTTTTTTTCTGTAATTGTTGTAGAGTCTTACAATAAAAAACACCTTGAAGTGACTGTTGTGATTTGGTGCTACAGTATTTAAATAAAATTGAATTGAATAAGTGTGCCACCCAGATTATAACACTGTTTCTTACAGTATGCCTCAAAAGTACATTTCACAGTTTTCACTGTTACACAGTTTCCTAAAGGTCAAAGGTGAGGACTGGACAGACATGGGGGTAAAAGTTGATCATTCTAGCTGACCTCTAGAGAGGTCAAGGAAAGCACGAGTTTTCTTCTGTCTTTCTTTCCATGTACAGTAAAACATTTCTATCAGTAACTCTTTGGTTCAGTGTATACTTTAGGTAACAGTATTGTGTGAATGCAGCGTTCAGTCTGAGATTTTCACAAAGTAATAATGTTGAAGTAAACCTGTATACTTAAAATGCATTACTTTAACAGGTTTAACACATTTTTAGCTATGTCATTTACATTCCGGTGAAAACATTTTAATAGTTACTCAGATATTTACCAACTGATTTGTGACCAAATAAAAAGGGTCACAGAGAACTCTGCACTTGTACAGTCTTCAACTATTCAAACTTTTCCTCACAGGCATATTATCAGGCACCCTTTCTCATTTCCTGCCATCCTTTATGTTCACCAGTGTCAGCACCCTCCTCGTCGCTGTCACGGATTGATGGAGCAAAGACTCAGTGCTCCATATGCGCAGACAGAGCCACTGGTAAACATTATGGTGCACCCAGCTGTGATGGCTGCAAGGGCTTCTTCAGGAGGAGCATTCGCAATAACCACACTTACAGCTGCAGGTGAGTTCCATCAGAGGGCCAGCAGATTTACAATTATTCTATATCTAAAAGATCGCCGGCATACAAAAATAAAGTCTTTGTGACAAATGATGCTCTCCAGGAAAAGTTAGTGAAAAGTAAAAAGGTATTCTGTTATAACCACGCATCTAATAAAACTTGGAATGCGACTGTGATTGTGGCTCGAGAAAGAAATAGACGTTTGATAAACAAAAATAAAAGCAATGGTACAAATACACATGTGAATATATAAATTACATTACTACCATTTTTGAAAAATGATGCTTGGAGGCAGAAATAATGAAGCCTTACTTCGCCTCTGCTGCTCACTCCAGAGATGCGGATTAGCCATTCAAGGCTACATTAGCTGCATAAATTCTCTGAAACTCTGACTGAACTGTTTGTGGTCGGGGTGATATTCTCACGCATTATGATGCGTTCTTTTCAGGTTCGACAGGCAGTGCATTGTGGACAAAGACAAAAGGAACCAATGTCGTTACTGCAGACTACGAAAGTGTTTCAAGGCTGGAATGAGAAAGGAAGGTTAGAGCTCATATTTTCTTTTTTATATATATATATAAAACTTGCTTTCAGTCTTGAATTTGAGAAAAAAAAATCTGCAGTTGATCTACAGCAACCTCGTGAATATTCAAAATCTTGTATTTTGCTTCTTTCTTTGGCATTTGATATTAAATATCTAGTTCGGGGGGTGGGGGGGTGGAACGAGGGGATCGATAAAGGGGAGAAACATCTTTCTTGAGAAACAATGAACACATCAGTGTCAATTTCCACGTGTGTTTACGTGGACTGTCTATCACCGGCTTTATCTTTCATTGACTCCTACTGAGAAGAAAGAAGAAAGAGATGCAATCAAAGGAGCCTAGTTTCACATGAATAATTACAGTAACATGACCGAACGCGGGCAAATATTTTCTCTCCATCTTTCTAGACAGATGTTCCTCACAACCCTTTGAAGTCACTGCCAGGGGTACTCGCTCATATCTATACTTCATTAATATGCCTGATTTGAATAACATGTGCTAATAACACTTTCAGGTACAACTGTAGTAGGAACACATACTGTAAGGAAAATATTAAACATGACCCCAGCATTGTGACATTTCATTCTTGTCCTCTGAGCAACTTTTTACTCCACAACTAGACTTAATTTATGTTCCACAGAAGACTCATTTGTGACATTGTCATGCAGCACCATGTCAGTGAAGTACAGAGGGAGCCTGCTGCTGCTGGTGGTGGTGCTGGTGCTCCTTTTCCTCCTTTAGTTTGATTAATGTGCTCCAGATTGGTTGCTGAGAGGACACCTCTGATGACTGATTACTCTGACACTTGGTTGTGTTGTCTGACTTTGTAGAGACATATTAGAATTAGTCTGAGGCCATCAGGACTGCTCTGTTTCTAATGACACTTGCAGATGGGTCAACAACATGTGACGGCGTCTTCTCTTCAAAATATAATCTAAAATCAGCAAAAATATCAGGTGTACGTTACATTTAGATATACTGGGGTGCATCACAGGCACATACCTGTGTGTCTTCACTGCGACTTTTTACTTTGAGCAGATGTTTTTGAGAAGCTATTAGATTAGGTATAATTGTCCAGCTTGGTCATATCACATTTCATCACCTCCTCAGTTATTTCATATGAAGGACTGTGATATTTAATCACACCGTACTTCTTTGCATCCTGAAAGAGATGCACTTAAACATGCAAACAGAAGGAGACTTAAGAGGACTGCTGAAGAAATGTATTTTTATCCAATTTGTGCCACATTTCCTGAGTAGGCAACATTTGGCGTGGCTAATATAGCCATCAACAGCAACTTCAGTGTCACTGGGGATAGAAGGGACTCTGTTGAGAGGAAGAGTAGGGTATTTCTTTCAGGATTTATTTACTGAGGAGGCGAGTTTAAAAAAAAAAAAAGTGCAGGACTAATGTGTGGAGATGCCAAGAAACTTGTCTGATGGTTCTTTCCTCTCTTTAATCTCCAGCTGTTCAGAATGAGAGAGACTGCATCAACACTCAGAGAGCCAAGGAGCAGACAGTGGGCACTTTGTCCATCAGTGTGCTTATGCAGGCAGAGGCCAGTGTGCAGCAGGTAACATGCTGTTGGTCTTAGATCTAATGTTCAGTGGCAGAAATGGACACGTTGCTCATACGCATGCCAGTCGAACCCCTTCTCTGTTTTTAGAAATTATGCAAATGAGGTCAGAGGTGGAGAGGACTGAGTTTACATGATTTTATTCAGTTAGCAGTAAGATTTTATGTTAACTAAGAAATAAAATAATTATATTCTTTGGGGAAAATGAGTTGAAAACAGTGTTTAAAGATTAATCCCAAGCAGTTTTAAGTCAAATAAGTGCAAGACTACAATCTTTCTTAATCTGAGTAAAACGGTCTTAAAGCACCGAGTTACTGAATAAAATGATTCTTCTTAAGTGTCCTGCACTCATGAACCAACCTTTAACCTTTGCAAGTGCTTATTTGAAGGACCACTCGGGTGCATCTCATGATTAGAGGGACGTTTGCTAACACGTGAGCCACAGACTCATGTGCATTTGTATGCTATTTGAGCCAAACCACTGTTTTTCAAACAGCAGTTAGCTAAATTCATTTTCAGAAATGTCTGTGATCACTTGTACTTAAAATGGAGACTAATACCTAAACTGGATGAGGTGCTAAAAAGTGTGCTGTGAACTGATACTTCTGTAACTTGTCATTTGTTACAACTTTGTAACTAACTTTGTTGACACAATGCCAATTATGAAGGAGCAATGTGAAAAAAATGAATATGCCTAACACACAGGCTTTCACATAGTATATTACTCTCTTAGCAAAATCAAATGGGTCATTATATGATCTATATCTGGCATTGTTTACAATTGATCCATCGCATAAAAGCATCTATTTAACAACTTAGCCACATACATAGTCAAATAATACTATACCTAAGGTTTATGTGTGTGTTAGATGTGTTCACTGCTACTTTCTCTCAGTTCCCAGCTCTTTTCAGGAGCCATGACATCACCGCCAAGAAGACGGCGGGCGTGGGAGAAGTGTTCGAGTCCATGAAGCAGCAACTCCTCCTGCTGGTGGAATGGGCTAAACACATCCCAGAGTTTTGCAGCCTTCCAGTAGACGACAGGGTACAAAGGGGACTGAACCCTTTATACTAAACAGCTAACATATGCAGCTTTAGGAAACAGTGGTTAATTTTTTACTCACTCACTAAATGAGTTTTTAGACCTTTACTGTAAGCTCAGGTGGTGGAATTTGCACTTTGAAACGATATACGATGCAGCCTGAAGCCTGTGTGTGTGTGTGTGTTTGCAGGTAACCCTTCTCCGAACCCACTCTGCAGAGCATCTTATTTTAGGGGCAGCAAGACGCTCACTACCATACAATAATGTCATTCTTCTAGGTAGGACAGGCGTCGCCTCTTCAGCATTTTATGTGTTGCAGAATAAGACGCTTAAAGTTCTTACATATGAATGGATCTCTTTTTCTTAATGGAGCAGGCAATGACTTTGTGATCCCACTGAGAGGTGCAGAAGTAGAGATAGCCAGAGTGGCATTCAGAATTCAAGAGGAGCTGGTCAAACCTCTCAGAGAGCTGGACATCACAGACAAAGAGTTTGCCTGCCTCCGAACAATTGTCTTCTTTGCCCCAGGTTAGTTCAGTCAGCGTGTGAGGACGTGAATGAGGGTGATGTCTGTTCTGTTGCGTGCCCGTTTCCATTGTACTGAGAAAGGGCTGATTTTTTTTTATGTTCTCTCTGGGGTCTGTTTATTGTTCCTGCCAATTTCAGCTGTAGTTTAGTCTGGGTGGTCTGGGTTCTGTATATTTCAGGCAGACTTTCTAACACTATCAGGATGTGGTGGAGTTGCTGGCAGTCGGACAGAGCGGCTGCCTGCTGAACTTAATCCTCCATTTACCTGTTCAAACGATCTTAACTGGCAGACACAGTCAAGTCTGTCCAACACAGAGCCACAGAATAGTCACATTCTAGGTTTGATTGAGATTTAATTCACATATTGGATTTTAAATTTGACTTACTGAAGAAATTTTTATTTTTTTTAACATGACTGTTATGCCTCCTAATTATACAAAATTAGCTTTGCATGTGTAATCAGATTTGTCATGTACATGACATACAGTCTGATAAATATGATCTAAAACATCAACAGATGCAGGTACAGAAAGGCACAGATGGGATGAGGTTTCTAACAAGTTGACCTGGATTTCTCTGTGACCTCCAGACCTTTAGACACAAAGTGATCTTTGTTAGTCGACCACTCCTAGGAAGAGAAACGCGGTCTTGAATCTTCTCCATTAGTACACAGTCTGTGTCTGACTGAGAACTGCTGGAGTTTAAACTCTTTAAAGATGTTTTTGCAATGTTTTCTTGCCTAATAAGCACCAAGTCTTTTTCTGATGGCCTTGGAAATTACTTTTGTCAATGGAATGATTCATTTCCTTTAAAATGTGTGTAAAAGGATACCACACTGCTTGATCCCTGCTATTCTTTAAATTTAAAAATCACTCACACCTGATTGACATCCCACTGACTGAAAACACTTAAGTTGAATTTCACCTTCTAAATTTCTGCTAATCCTTGATTTTCACTTATTTTTCCCCTTCATAGAAACATGTATGCATGTAAGATCAGATCATTTCATTTAGAGGTCTAATGCTTTCCATTTCATCAATTTAACTGGGTTCTCTTTATAGTTAAAACACATTTAGGCAGAAATGTAGAAAATCTCACACATTCCTGTAACTGTTACAGTTATTTAAATGAATCATATATTCTTATCTTTGTGTTGCAGATTGTTTGGGACTAAAGAGCCCTCAGATGGTTCGACATCTGCGTTTACAGGCTCATCTTCTCTTAGAAGAAGCGATATGTGAGCAGCGGGGAAGGTTTGGGGAGCTCCTGCTGATCCTGCCTCCCCTACAGAGTGTGGCCTGGCAGATGGTAGAGACTCTTCACTTAGCACAGCTGCTTGGTGAGGCCAAAATGGACAGCCTACTGCAGGAGATGTTGCTAGGGGAGGGAACTGAATCAAGACAAGGCCTGTGTTCAGGTACGACAAACTGCTGCTGTATTTAGTTAAGAGGAATGCACAAGAATACAAAAGTGAGCTTGACCTGACATCACAGTTGAGATATTTCCGATATGTAGTTGTACACTGCTCAAAAAATTTATCAAAATTTAACATCAAGTCAATTAAGCTTCTAGGATGGAGATCTGGTTAGTTAAGTAGCAGAGTGGGTTGTTTCAGCTGCTTCAACTAGAGGGACAACAATGATACCGTCGTCAAGGCTACTGACGGTTTTTTCCTCCTCATCTTTTTCTGACTGCTTTTTCACTAGTTTTGCTTTTGGCTAGGGTCACCGTCACTACTGGTAGCATGAGGTGATACCCAGACCCTACAGAGGTTACACAGGTAGTCCAGATCCTCCAGGATGGTGCATCCATACCAGTCATTGCCAGATGGTTTGCTGTGTTTCCCAGCAAAGATGCAAGAGTGTGGAAGAGATTCCAGCAGACAGGCAGTTACTCTAGGAGAGCTGGACAGGGCTGTAGAGAGGCCTTCACCCATTAGCAGGACCAGTATGCTCCTTTGTGCAAGGAGGAACTGCTAGATGAGCACTACCAGAGCCCTACAGTAGGCCACTGGTGTGAATGTCCCTGACCAAACAATCAGAAATAGACTTTATGAGAGTGGCCTGAGGTCCCAACATCTTCTAGTGGGCCCTGTGCTCACTGTCCGGCACCATGGAGCCTGACTGGCATCTGTCACTGAATATCAGAATTGGCAGGCCCACCACTGTTACCCTGCTCACAGATGAGAGCAGGCTCATCTTGAGCACATGTGACAGACACAGAAGGGTCTGGAGAAGCTGTTGAAAACATTATGTTGCATGTAACATGTGATGGTCTGGGGAGGCATATCCATGGAGGGACACACAGATGTCTACAGGCCAGGCAATGGCACCCTGACTGCCACTGGGTATCAGAATGGAATCCTTGGACTCATTGTCAGACGCTACGCTGGTGCAGTGGGTCCATCAGTGTAGATATCCAGCAATGTGTTCCTTTAATTTGTTGAGCAGTGTTTATTTGCACTGAAGCACTGTTACTTTGCTGTTTTGTATGTTCAGTATTTCTCTTCTCTCGCTCTCAGTATTCGGTTCACTTTCCTCTCTTCCTCCAGGAAACGACCCCATACAGGACCAGCAAAATAACCTCAATGCTGCACCTGCAGCCTTCCCCTCTGTGATCTGTCAGGTTTCAACAAGTGAGTATTCACAAATCAAAATATCGCAGCTAATTCTTAACAGTTTTTTTGAGAAACTTTGATTTAGAAGCTGCAGCTTCTCAGTAACCACATAGCAGATTTTATTCCTTTTAGTGGCTTTACCACAGACATTGTTCTGACATCGGAAAAAGAAATGCCAGTAAACATGCCCGTCTGTCTCGCACAGCTCCTACAAGTGGCTTCCTTGCTGCCCGCACAGACTGGCACTGAGGTGTACAGACACAGAAACTCTGCCAGTGTGCAAACAACATACCAGAGGCACCTGTCCACACCAGGAAACCGTGGAAAAAATGGATGCTGCAAGTTTGAACCAGCAACAGACTAAAATACACACTCAGCTACATATATGGCGCACACACACAAATATAAATTGCTACTGAGAAAATAATGTTTCATTTCTGAAAACTCATTGCTAGCACATTACAGTGTGTCTGACTTCCATCTAGAGATGCAAAACCCATCAGCTGTCAGCAGAGGGCATTAAAAGCCTGTGCTTGAACATGTTTGTTGGTCCTGTGGGGTATTTGTTTTATCCAAAATAAAAGCTTTCACTAATGGTTGAAAATAAATAAATTAAACTTGTAATCCCAACTGTCAACTCACTGCAAGGAGAAAAGTAATAGAACATTGCTTAAAAGAAAATAGACTAAAGCCAGATACTGTATGCTCCTTTGGCTTAAGGCATTCAAATAAGAATAACATAATAATTAACTCTTGTTGTGTCACTTAGATGAGCAGTGAAGGTTCTTATTAGAAAGGTGTGATGTGATAAGTGATGATGGCTCAGCAGCACAGAAGTTTAGAGGCGCTGCAGTGATGCAGTAAGACTTGATGGCAAAAACAGTCGGCAACCCTTTTTCTCTTTCTTGCTACTCTAATTGATTTGATGCTGTGACCATCAAATCCCAACAAGAATACAGAAAGAAATCCACCCGTCGCCCTGAAGCATAATATTCACAACAGTGGGTATAATCTAAGCACCATATTGACTGTTAATTCCTAGAAAACATGCCTTGTAAGCATGAAATAGGTGTTTTCTTTTAAGACAACATCAGGTCTGTGACATATGAGCCTGTTACTATTGGATGAATCCCTGATTTTGAAACAAGTTTAGAAAACAATATATAGCTTCAATGTAGTTCTGTGTAATTCGAGGAAAAAAAACAGCTCTTTTCTCTAAAGAACCTGGACATTTTCTGGAAGTTTATATCTCCTTCATAGCTAATACACAACTGCATTGAGGACCAAAACAATTTTCCTAACCACATATTTAATGCAGACCAAAAATAAAAAGAATAAATACACACGAGGCCAGTAAATATACCATTCAAAAGGGAAAAAATAGACTTTTCCCAACTCAAAAAAAATGCATTTTCCTGCCCCTTTATTTTGATGGCACAGAACAGAAAATTGCAGTTATAAGTTACAAAGTGAATAACCAGTAAAGGAACATTTTTTGTGCCAAAAGCATGATCTGCTTTTTCTCTGATGCCCTGACAGGATGTGACTGTCCAGTGTTGCAGTTTGCTACTGTCCCCTCATGTAGTGAATAGAAAATATACGTTTCAGGGAGATTTATCGGACCTACACTGACCAATCAGCAGCATCAAAATGTTCCACAAAACCGTTGTCTGTGACAGCACAACTCTTAAGTCAGACCCAGGTACTTTGAGGACATACACTGGCAGTAGGACTGCTTCACTGGATATTGTCTAAATAAATAAACTACAGTTTCTCAAACAGACGCTGTTACTTTGTTAATTTTTGAAGGGTTCAGGTTAGGGACTCTTATTACACAATCATATCTATTTGAGCTGACATATAATTAGGACTGGGTTGTTTTTTTGTTTTTTTATGAAATGGAGCACATACTCACCCAGCACTGACTCACAGCCAATCAAACAGTTAATTAGGCTTTTAAACGGGAACACAAGATAGCTGCCAAATTGGGGTCGTTGTCATACTCAGGTTTCATTGTCACTGTAAAAAGGTAAGCAGTGACACTGCTGTGATGTCTTTTTACATCCCAAGGGCCTGCTGTGAGGCAGTCTATTGATCTGTCAAACCTAGCAGAGAGAGAAGCTGAATACTTGCTCTCAGTTGTCAGTGTCATCCCTTACTTTCAGAGTGGAGGGAGTCCAGATGCAGGGTCTTTTGTCTGTGCTAATGTTCTTTTAAAAACAACATTTAACCTCTTTAGTTTCTCTGTCAAAGACCTGTGTGGTATTTCCCAAATATGTTGGAGCTGCTTGGATTTCTGTTGGAGTTCAAATATTATCCAGTGCTGATTCTCCCTCTTGAAGGACTTAATTACACAGTAATATATGAGGAAAGAGGCAGGAAACACTGAACATGAGCTTTGATGACAAACCACTTGAAACAAGAGAATGGTGCACAGTCTATATCACTTAAACCCATCTTTCTAAACATGCTGGGAACAAAGTAAAAGAAAGAATGAGAGACGCTTGTGGTGAATCAGTTCCATTAAAATCCAGTAAAAAGTTTAAAGAGAAGAACTGGTTATACGCTGTTGGTGTTTTATAAAGTTTCAAGCCTGTCGAACACAGCTGCAACTCATGTTTGATCTTTGAGAATAATATTACTTATCAAACAGATATGCAATATTAGAGAAAAGGTGTTTTAAGGTAAGCAGAGTGTATAATCTCTGCCTTTCTGTCTGTATGCTTTTCTACTGGAATATGCAAAAACAAGGCAAAGTTCTCATGATGCTTGGAGTAGCAGGCTATGTGCAAAATTAAAATTTGCTACAGATATTGTGCTTCCTTTTATAAAATCCAAAACCAGAGCATTCTTCTTGCAGGATGATGGACTCCCGGAGTTTTAGCTTACTGAAGTGATATTTTCCTTATTGGGTGAAAGGCCAGTTAATGCTAAAATAAAGTGTAAATTAAGAGTTTTGTTTCATTCATCCACGTTATTAAAAAAAAAGGCAAAAAAAAATGTTGTTCTAACCTAAAATATTATTCAGCTGTAGACTGCAATACTTTGCTTTTTGATAAAGCTTATATAGTAGTTAGGGGAAGATCAGGTGACCCTGAACCAGTTATGCTGCAATAGACTCACATTGCTGCGAGACTTGACAATACACTGATGCACTCAGCATGTCCTCTTCATTCACCTCTTTTCACTCCCTACATGTTTATATACCACTGCAGCATGTCACAACATTTTGTCTGCTGTCTCCCTTAGTCTGTGTGTTGTCCCGTCTCACCAGGCTCTCTCTTTTGTTTCTCTTTTCCTTTCCTCTCACACACCCCCTCAGTCATGGTGAATGGCCGCCTGTCTCCGAGCCGGCTTCTGCAGGAGGTTACTTCCTGTTTAAACTTCCTGTAACTAACTTAAGGAAACTAAAAAAAATTATTATTATTGAACATCTACCTTTGCCTGAACTTTTTATTTCTGGCTTGTGCTGATTTGTAATTGCATAATTTCTAAATGCACCCAGAAGTGGTCCATTACCTTTTTTTTTTTTAAACCCCATTTATCATTATTATGTGACCATTACTGATACCAGATAATCATGTGTGCTACAGTTAGTTATTTTATAGCATAGGTCAGGGACTGGTGTTACTAAAACACAAAAGGAAACACTTCCGTTTCCCATTAAAGCAAAGCAGTGTGTGTGTCTTTCTATCCAGGCAAGTTTTGTTTTTTTGAAGCTCAAAAGTTTTCCTTACTAAATATAGCTGTGCAGAGAGCTGCTCTCACTCTAGTATGAATTTTAATTTGATATCCTGAAAGAACAGGTAGAACCTCAATGCTGCACCTGCATGGGAAAAATTGTTGAGTTGTTCAAAAATGGGGGTGGGGGGAGCTCCAGCTTTGAAGTAAAAGTAATTCCTGCTGTGTTCTTCTCTTTCTTCAACCCTTTATTCTTGAAATACTGTGAGAACAAAAGAAAGGTTCGTTCAGCGCGGAATTTGTAACCAAGGCAAAAACAAAAGGGATCTGGTCTGTTTTTAATACTCTCGCAAACTTACATAAGTGTACTTCTATGGCACAATAAACTTTAGATCACTTAACTGACAGAGACGGACAAAAAATTGGAACGTCATTGTAAATCTAGAGTTTAACAGTTTTCCACTCTTTGATCTGTCATTTATACTGTAAAGTGCATCTATAAATACAGCCAGTATCTATTATGTTACACAAACTCTGTAGTAAATATATTTTGGAAAAATAACCTCAAAGGCTCCTTATCTCGACATTTTTGAGTCACGTCTTTATGTTGAATGCATCGAGTTTCACAGGGCGCTTCAAAATGCAGAAGAAAGCTTGCTGGTTCACAATTTACAACAACAAACTAATGCAACGTGACCACTGACACCACAGTACTGCTTTAAAGGTGACCCAATAACAGGTTTGTTCTGTAGACGTTAGGAATACAGGTCTTTGAAAGCTCTGATGTATGTTAATGCAATATAAAAGCTTGTAAAAGGTTGTTGTGAATCCCCACTCACAGCAAAGGTCCTGGTGTAAAACTCAAGTTCTAGATTCATGATCTTCTAGATTCGGCCCTCCAGACTAAAAACATCAAACCAAGTGCACAGATGAAGCAGCTAACTGGGAAAATCAGTCATCTATGCAAAAATCATGTTCAAAAGCTCAGGCTGCTGTTTATTATACCATAAACACCATCTGATGTCGACTGACATATATGATATGATATGATATGATATATATATATCTCATGCATAGGACTCGCAGAAGGCAGCGACTTACCAAAGTAGCCTTTGAGCTCTAAATGAACGCTTGTTTAGCACATTTTCAGTATAAGTTGGCCACTACTGTGTTGAGCTGCACAGTTTGTTTGGCCAGGGGAATTCTGGGCGAAGGAGTTCAGACGGCGAGGGGTGACGTGGGGACGCAGGAACAGCTGTGTTTGCCAGGACGAGGCAGAGACACGTGTTTGGCTTCTTCTCTGTATAACCTCCCAAGAGCTCCACTATGCTGAAGTTTGGCCACTTGAACAAAATAGAGCAATCCACACAGTACACACACACACACACACACACACACACAGAGAACAAGAAAGCACTGCAATACTGTAAAAAAATTTAAATAAATTGGATCTTGGTTAGAAGCAACGCATTTGGCTGCTGCCCACTGTGATGTAGACAACTCTTGAAATCCCCTGCTTACACAGTAGGACCAAACCACAGCGTAGCCTCATAAAGTTTTGGTTTTTCCACTGTGGCGTGAGCACACTTTGAAAAGCACCAAATTTGTACAACACGGTGCCCTCCATAATTTTTGGGACAAAGACACAATTTCTGCAGTTTCGCCTCTGTACACCACCACAGTGGATTGCAAATCTCAATCAATGTGTGACTGACATGCAGACATTTTGCATCAACAGTTGTTTTCAATAATTTAAAAGCTTCAGTCACACATTGATTGATTTACAATCCACTGTGGTGGAGAACAGAGGCAAAATTACATAATCTTTGTCCCAAACATTTCGGAGGACACTCTGTACGGAGCAATTAAAGAGGGCCTGAGTCTGATTATTCACGTTCTTTGTTGAGTAATGTCTTCTATAAAGTGCATTCGTTTCCACTAATCAATGTAATGTGTCAGTGTACTTAAATCTTGGTTTAAGGTGGCTTCCGATCTGGTCATTGGTAGTGGACGTCTTAAAAAGTCAGAGAGGACAGAGTGAGGATTAAAATGTTTTGGTGATGTGAACACTCAAGAACAGCTGTGTTCTCCAGAAGGAGGCAGGGACATGTGCTGGGTTTCTTAACCACCTTCCAAGAGCACCAGAGAGAGAGCGTGAGAGAGCACTGAAGTTGTGCAACAGTCAAGTGCAAGTTGGATGAGCGGAGATAGACCCTGGAAGGCTTTTGGCCATTGCAATGCAAGGAATACCTGAAAGTATTAAAATATATGCAATATAATATAATAGTACCCCCTCACAGTTTCAGTTTTTGAGAACCAAACACAAGATGCTCAACAAATCCATTTCATTAAACTCAATCCAAATTTTGAGCGTCCTCGCTTATATTTGGTGGCAATCATTGCGCCATCCACATGTTGTGTATCTGTCTAGACTTTTTTTCTATCTTCCATTTGATGAAACTAGCAGCAACCTCAGTGTTTGCTTGCCTGCATGTCTGTTCTCCATCTGCATGCCTGATGACGTTAATTCTCATACTTTCACAACTGACTTTCAAGACATCCGCTGGCAGTGCCTGGATTTGGAGGCCTTCTTAATCCAAGAAATAAATTTATATAATACACATTCTGGAAGGTATTACAGGAAGTGCTAAAAGACACACCTTCAGATCTGTGCCCTCTTTAGCGGTTAGTGTGTAGCAATTCAATTCTGTCAAATTGCTGCAGTTTCTGTGAACTTTTCTTTGCCTTAGCAAAAAACCTGCGACCTATAAATCTGGTTCATCTCTGACAGCTCTTTCCTTAAACAAATATGCACAGTGTAAAACCTGATTCGATGACCTGCCTCCTGATTTACCTGTGATTTTTGGACACTTAACAAGGAAAATAGAAGAAAAGTTAGCTTTAATAAACTGCAGCTCACTTCATCTCAGTCCTCTGACACTTTTTCTGAACATGGAGCAACATCTGGCCCAAACATCTGGAAACATGTGTGTGACCTTTCAAAAACAGCAGGTTTTCTAGTGATGCAAAATGAGGCGCACTCAGTATTTGTCTGTTTGTGGTACTTTAGGGAAAGCTGTACTTTTGTAAGACTGAATAATTTGGTAAATATTAGATTGCAAGTGTAGAAAACTCGGGACCCTCCGAAGACTTAAGCTGTCATGAATAGTCTTCTTCTGTTCAAATATATTTTATTGCCATGGTGAAATCATATTTGTTCAGCGACTACTGTAACTGACTGAGCAATTTGGTTTTTACCCTTATTCATTTAACTGAGGAGGCAGCAGCAACGCGTTATAAGAAAAACCTTTTACTATCTGCTTTATATAATCTCTTTGAGAAAGGGTGGGGGGCTGACACCGCACTGTGATAGAGGACATCTAGGACGACTAAATCTACAACAGCACAAGAGTTACAAGCTGTAAATAAGAACTTGTTTTCCTGGAATGAAGCACAGCTGTGCAGCGATGAAAAGACAAATGCACAAATATGATGAGAGGCCTTAAATAACACATGCAGAGTGAGCACAACAATGTGTTCATCATCTGTGAGTCAAATTAGCATGTCTGTAACTAGAGTGCTGGGGGGGGGGGGGGGGGTGTGGGTGTCCCGCGGTGTTGGGGGGTGGTTTTTTGGGTGTTTTGGTGGG